>JAJMDR010000009.1:0-243787 GCA_030573655.1 Cylindricascospora bacillispora | reverse complement strand
AGCTATCTATTGGTGTTGAATTAGTTGCAAAACCGGACCTGTTATTATTTTTGGACGAGCCTACGTCTGGTTTAGACTCGCAATCATCGTGGGCTATTATCCAGTTGTTGAAGAAACTAGCCCGTGCCGGCCAGTCTATATTGTGTACTATCCATCAGCCTTCTGCCACTTTATTCGAGGAATTTGATAGATTGTTGTTACTAAAGAAGGGTGGTCAGACTGTCTATTTTGGTGACATTGGAGAGAACTCGTCGACTTTATTGGAATATTTTGAAAGGAATGGAGCAAGAAAATGTTCTTCACACGAGAACCCTGCGGAGTACATTTTGGAGGCCATTGGTGCTGGTGCGACAGCATCTGTCGATGCTGACTGGCATGAAATCTGGAAGAGCTCACCTGAGTTTGCTACTGTGACGGAGGATGTTGACAGGATGATCCGTGAATTATCCAGCCAAGATGATGGAAATGCATCACAAGGTGCAGCCACTAAATATGCTACCTCGTACTTCTACCAATTCATACATGTCTGGGCAAGAACCCGTATCATGTTCTGGAGAAATTTGAATTATATTATGTCTAAGATGATGTTAATGACTATTGCTGGTCTTTATATTGGTTTCACTTTCTTCAATGCCGGCACAAGTTACACAGGTTTACAGAATGCCATGTTTGCGGCATTCATGTCTATTATTTTATCAGCCCCATCAATGAATCAGATCCAAGCCCGTGCCATTGCCGCGAGAGAGTTATACGAAGTCAGAGAATCTAAATCTAATATGTTCCATTGGTCGTTACTACTTATTACTCAATACTTGAGTGAAATTCCATACCATTTGTTTTTCTCTACGATTTTCTTCGTTTCCTCGTACTTCCCACTAAGAGTATTTTTCGAAGCTTCACGCTCAGCTGTTTACTACCTGAACTACTGTATTATGTTCCAACTTTACTACATTGGTTTTGGGTTGTTTGTTCTTTACATGGCACCAAATCTACCATCGGCTAATGTCATTTTGGGTTTATGTTTATCATTTTTGATTGCATTCTGTGGTGTTGTGCAGCCTCCAAGTTTAATGCCTGGTTTCTGGACATTCATGTGGAAGGCATCTCCATACACATACTTTGTTCAGAATTTGATTGGTCTTGTTCTTCATGAGAAGCCAGTTATTTGTCGTAAGAAGGAATTGTCGTTCTTCGATCCGCCATCTGGTCAAACATGTGGTCAGTACATGGAAACATTCTTACGTACACACAGTGGATACATCCAAAACCCTGAAGCCACTTCTGACTGTGCATACTGTCTGTACAGTGTGGGAGACGAATATTTGAAACGTATAAGTGCGGAATACACGCATTTATGGAGAAACTTTGGATTCTTCTGGGTGTACATCTGTTTCAATATTTGTGCTATGATAGGCGCCTATTACTTTTTCCATGTCAGATCGCCATCTTTCCTAAATCCCAAAGCTCTAATTGGAAAGGTACTATCGTTGGTAAAGCGTAAGGGATCTGACTGATATTTTTTCATTTTTCAATACTACCCCTTTTCTATTTATACATTTAATTTTAATTTTAATTTTAATATCAGTTGTGTCGTATTGACTGGTCTTTTTTAGATCCACTTATCTACTCATTTATTTTTAGACAAGAGTAATGATGGAACTCATTAATATATTATAATATATAAAAGAATGTGATTTTATATACACGATATATTTAGGTTATTGCCACATGCAGTCAGGTTGTATATGATTCTTCTTTTTCGAATTCTCTCCATGTTTTCATTTTTATCATCGAGTGATCAAATTCGCCTACTTCCTCATCTATGTATTTTACATCCCCATCTGCTATCGATCTTGTATCACCCCAACTAAAATCATCAAATTTCCAATAGGCATATGATGGTAAAATAAAGTTCCATATTGGCAAAGAAATAAGATACACTAACATCCAAATAACATATGTCCAACTAGTAGAAGTTACTACAATCAAAAGACCCGGTAAACCTAAAATAAAAGCCAATAAAATCAAAGTAATGATTGAGGACGGTCCCAAAAGTACAGAACTAATCAGTATATATATTGTGAAGCAAATCGCTAGCGGTAAAACTGTAACTCCTATAAGTTCAATAATAATGACGAATTGCATTGAAAAGCAAAAAGTTCCACATAGATCTCTAATGAGTACCAATTCCAATAGATTATGAACAGTTGAATTGATCCAACGGCGTCTTTGGGATAACAATACTGAAAATGTGTGCGGTACAACTGTTTTGCAGGCAGCCTTCGGGACGAAAACTTGCTTTCTTCTGGGGAAAGTTTTTAGCATTAAAGAAGATAAATAGCGATCTTCTCCCAACAAGAGAAGGTTCTTTTTGTGCAATGTATCAATTACATTATCAGAATAAAGTTCTATAATGTCTGGATTTGCCAAAATTGGGACCCAGTAGCCGCTATTTCCTCTGGGCGCTTTGATTCTATATAATGAAAAGCATCCTGGAAGACAAGTCACTGAGCCAAAAACAGATTCAAATGCTTTAGCCTGGTGATGTGAAATATAGTACTCAAATACTTGAATAGCTGTTACCCATGATTGCTTTTTATTGACAATCTTTGTTTCACCACACAATCCCATTATTAGTGGGTCTCTCACTATCTCTGCATTCATGTGAGTTAAGGAATCAGGATAGACTCTGGTATCTGCATCAATCATCAAAACAGTTTCATAAAAGTCGGTCATCAATCCAGTTAATGTCCAGATATTTTTATGGATCTGATATTCCAACTCAGTCATTCGTTCATTGAACATAACTTTTTGAAGAAATGACATAAGAAGAACCTGCGAATCTCTTTTCCCTCTATTTCCCGGTTTTAGTGAACCTACTTCCAGAGATGTGCCTTCCTTTACTATTAACAAGACAGGAACTTTTTGTTGCTTTTCAATCGATATTATTGAATCATCATATTTATAGAATCCAGCATACACCTTTGCCCTGTTATGTCTCTTGTGACCGGATGCTACAGCTGTGTAGGAATACGCCTTTACAGATGCTGGAGGTGTGACAAAATCTTCGACCATACCCAATGCAATTTCTGGAGTCGTTATGGAATTACCTGAACCTTTTACCAATCCATCACACACAACCATTAATAATTTATGAGAATTTGGATAGTCTGTTGTACAAAGTGAATCCAACGTTGTCCTCAAACCAGCTTCATCTTCAGAATAACAGGTAACAAAACATATTGTATGGATTAGTGGGATATTGTATGGTGCATAATTCCAAGGTGGCTGTACAATAGCATTAGGGTGGATAAGCTCTTTTTTGAACCTACCTGGATATTTTTCATTATTATTCATATAGAGCTGACAGGAGTATCTTGAAAGTGAGCTTCCCAATTCTTTTGAAAGATGGGTCTGGGAGGCAAGTTGCTGGCGATTCTGAAGTAACATTGTTGTAATTTGTCCAAAGTGGCTATTGGATTTTGAGGCATCCATATTCTTCTTATTTCTTTTGTTTAGCATAGCTTTGATTCCAATGGTTCTATAGCTTTCTAGAGCTCTTGGAGTCACTGTCCCTTCGAACTCCTTGGTTTTTCCAAAATTTAAGTCTTCTTTGGATGATGTAATGGTTCCTGGAGATTCTATAGTATTCGACCAATTATCTATGTCCTTTAGATACTTGGACATGCTTTTGTTATTTACTGCAAAGGCGCCTTGTTTCTTAGCAATAACCCACCGGAAGTAGCATGCTAAAATGAACCTTGAAATAACAACAGAAAGTATAAATAATAATGAAATATAGAGAAGTACATCTGCAGCAATACATCCTAAGGTTCTAGAGTCAATACTTCCGATCTTTGCAATATCCACTAAACATTGTGCTGCCTTTTTATCATATCCACTAGAAAATATCATTGACAAATCATAGCCTTTCATATCTAGACGTCGAATTTCGTCAAATATTTCTGGGTAATCAAATTGATCTTTATATATAAAATCTAGTAACTCCAAATCTAAGACCACTCCATTGTATACAACTAAATCTTTATCGGTGTCTTTCAATTCTTCCCATGTATAATAAATATCTGACAGACTAGATAGCTCATATAAATCTTGTCTATCTTCATCAAATATATGGCACTTCTCTAATATTTCGGTATTATCCCCAATCCACCCACTAAGTAAATTATCCTTTGTCTTTAATACGCATGGGAAATACCAGGCTACATTACCTTGCTCGTCTTGTATGACAGTTGAATTATCTTTTGGAATAATGATACCCTTGCAATTTCCATTTACATTCTGGAAAAGGAATGAACCATCCAATGGACCAAATACCTCATTATCATAGAAACCTTCTCGGTCTTGGATAATATCTAATTCATAAAGGACATCCATATCATAGGCTCTACCATAGACAATTAAAGAGTTCTTATTAAGATTTTCTATCTTAATTCTTTTTACATTGTAATCACATACAATTCTGTTAAAGCCAAATGTTATAAAAGCAAGGACTGTACCAATCATTAATAGTAACGAAATTAAAGCTATCTTTTCTCTCCATGCAAATTGACGTTCCAATGTTTCCATACCGAATAATTTAAGCAAAAATGATGGTGCCCACCAAGTTATGACATAACAATAGAAATGCCAAAAAGTAACTGTGTTTTTAGTAATCCCTTGCGTCTCCATTTTTTGACTTCCCTGTTCTTTACGATTATTATTAGATGGTAGTTCATGCCCAACTTTTGTCTCGGTGAGAACTGAATGGAACGAATCCATATAACAGTTTTCCTCAATGTCTTTTATGTTGACGGCATTATCTAGATCTTCTCCAAATGCTCCATCTAAAACCGTTGAATATCTATCTAAAACTTTTTGTGGTGGAATCTCTTCAGTTCCTGTACTTTCTTCTTTCCCAGAATGTTCCTTTCTTGTCACTTGTACAATAGACATTCTTATTTTGGGGTGACTAAGATCACAAAATTTTAAAAGGGCTATGTTTTGTACTTTTCATGAAGTTCTTCTTTTTTCTTTTTATTTGTCCATTATTTGTAAGTTACTGTCATTTCATATCTTGTGTCGCGTCACAAATTGTGACCATACTAAAAACCAAAATCATACATTCAAAAAAAACCCCACCATATAATAAAGTTATTATGTCTTAAATAAAATTCGGATTATGTAGAATATCAAGTATACAATATCTTATGATAGGAGAAGGGTATCAGATAAAAACATATACACATCAAAAACAAATAACATATACATATTATGATTGGATGCTTTCATTATTCCTTTTCTTGAATACCTTAATGTTAGGAACTTTCCAGGACGGCGCTGTTTGATATTCACGCTTATGTTTGTAACTAACAATCATGCGTAAATACTTTAAACCTAAAAAGATCATAGAACCCACAGCCCTGAATGCTGCCAAGGCAGCAACAGACCATAGAATAAATATCAAATATCCATTATTAGTATTTTCTGGACTGAATACTTGAATAATAGACATGATTAATAGCAAATTAGACAACATCCAGATCAAGACAATTCTAGATCTAATATCCCTATAATAATCAGTTCTCATTTGACTTTCGTCGATCCTTGGCTGGTGGAATTCCACCTCTTTCAATCTACTTCTAATTTCTAAAAACTTTTTGTCAACTTCTTGTGGCCAGTCTGTTTCCACAATAGGTTTACCATCAGGGCCCTCCACAACAATTGCTTTGGATAGAGGTTTAGCACTGTCATCAGAACCCTTTGTACCCCATGAAACATCATGCGTATTACAAAATGCAAAAATTTGAAGCGTACATGTATATGCAGGTAATGTGAAGAAATATTGAATAGAGGAAGAGAAGATGTGCCACGGATCTAGATACATAAATGAACTGAATGTATACAGGCCAAATGTGGAAAGGATGGAAATAATAACATTAACAAATATATGATACGGTTCTGATTTTGAATTGAGAGATTTTGCTGCAAATATGAACCCACAAATTAAGGCGTACGCTGCACATATAGTCAATAATATAATAGATATTAAAAATAAATGTTTTGCCCCTTGGGGCCTGTTACCCATTGAAATGATAAACAGCCCTGCTAGGTTACAGAATATCAAATATTTGAAGAAAATAAACAAAGCCTCTCCATGTTTTATGACCTTATTCATAGAGCCTGCCAAATAATAGAAAGTCAGCACGAAATTTGCGATGGAAAACCAAGAAAATAACAGTTGTGCAAATTGATAGAAAAATTCAATATGGAAAAAAATCTTCCTAGTAATCGAATGTCTTGTTTTCCAAATCTGGAAGAAATGCAGTTGAGCAAACAAAGCAGCAAACATGGCACCGTTAAGCCATCTCCTCCTTTGGGATATAAATTCTGGAAGTTCTTCAGGAACATCAGTTTCTCCCGTAGCTTCTTTAACATATTTCAGTACCCATTTAGCATCTCTCTTTGCAACTAGTTCCCAACATAGAATTCTATCCTCAGCCAAATACATATTAGCTGTGAATATATCGTGATCTCGTCCTTCTTGAGTTTCTCCTAAGAAGTACGAATTCAAAGGACCTGTACCATCTGGATGGTTTTCCAAAGCTCGATATCTGTAAGCAGATAGCGCACCTGGTAAAACTGTTATGTATCCGAACACACTTTCCAGTGGTTTATCTAGGATATTAGAAATTTTATATTCGAAATTCTGAGAAGCAACTAAAGGATTCAGCAACTTTAATCCCCATTTACCTGTCATAGTTGTGATTTGACCAGCAGCACCAGCTACATTTGAATCCATGTCAAATACTTTCCATAGGTGATATATAGCCTTACTATTTAAACGTGTACCAACATCCACTAATGTAATAATGTTAGGCTGTAAAACGGGGCAAAAGGCGGTAAATAACCAACGATGAGAATTAATCTTTTTTTGATTTTGCTCTTTTAAGCAGAAAACCAATTGTACTGGGACAATCCCAGTTGAGACATAATTTAATTCGGTGTCAATTGATACCTGAGTAGTTAATTCAAAAATGTGAGCTTTCACTGGGTCACCGTTAACCGATGACTTTGCCATATCTTCTTGATATACACCCAATGAAGCCAAATAATCTAAAGCACCCTGATTTACTTTTGTTCTACCGTCACTAATTAAAATAACAGAAATTTTTTTCCAACCATCTGGCCCCCATACTTGAGACCTTTCACGGGTACACAGATGTGCAATGTTTTTCATTATGGAATGCATCGTTCTGGCTAAAGAAAATTTATCTTCATTATACATTGTGATACAGACAACAATCTGGCATTCTCTATTCATTTCAGCAAATCTTAAACTGTAGCCTTCTTCTAAAAATTGATCTGGATCCACAGTACATGCTGTGTATCTCATTTCGGTAAACTCTGGAGAGTCCCTTCTAGGTAAGGTATCAAGCAGACCTCTTGGAATAGGATTATCCAATTTCAATATAGCCTTTGCCTTATTTGGATTAGAAAAATAACTTCTTTTCTTCCTTTCAGAATTAGCTCTTCTGACATATTGTTTACGGGTTGGATGGTTTAATTCAAATTTAGTTTCATTGAAGGTGTCTGCTGAATATATAGTGGATTGATCATCATAACTAATCATCGACTTAGGTCCTTTTTCAATGCCTTCATTCACCGAACTAGTTGCTGTTGAAGTTGTAGAGGTAGTCAGCCATGAACTCTGGGAATGAAGCCTCCCACTAGCGTATAAATTATTACTACCATGATGTTGACGAGATGACTGCTGTGGATACTGTTGATAATATTGATGCTGTGAGGTATTTGAACGTTCTGAATAGACGCTGCTATATAAATCGTTAGCGTTATTTTCATGTTCCACCGGATCAATTCTAATCTGTGCTTCTAATTTTTTTGTTGGCGATTCCTGTACCATTGCTGAGTATCTTGTTGCATGGGCAGGTGAGTTTGGGACACTATCTCTATAAAACTGATTTCTTTGGCGACGCTCTGGGGAA
The DNA here is from genome assembly GCA_030573655.1 of Cylindricascospora bacillispora. NCBI lineage: Eukaryota > Fungi > Ascomycota > Saccharomycetes > Saccharomycetales > Saccharomycetaceae > Cylindricascospora > Cylindricascospora bacillispora. The sequence goes on along the minus strand of JAJMDR010000009.1, from coordinate 235,781 downwards.
TATCTGAGCGCAGCTTTTGAAGGTGATTGAGGAAACCCTTGAAACTGTCTCGATGTTTCCATATCATCTGCTTCATTAGTGTCGGTTATTTGCCATGGATTACTGCTTACCTGACTTTCACCGCCAGAGGAGCTGTTTGTGTGGAACCGTGTAAGAGTTGGCACATTTAGATTGTTCTTTTTGTTGGGCGAAGAATAATCATCTTCAGCCATAAATGGATTCTTGGGCATCCTATCCTATGGATCTTTTTTGTAATTGACTTCAAATTAAATCCACTAAACTAGAATGAAATGGATTAAAAACAAATTGACCAAGGATAATCTAGTATTTTAAGTAGTTTCCAAGATGCTAGAATTCATTTGGTTCGGTAGCGATCGATCTATTAATATGGATTAGTGTCTCACTTGGGTAATAGTTGAACAATAACCTCTTCACTATTCCAAATCCGGAAACATGTAAATATAGATCACGTTCCTTTCTTGACTTAGTATCCCATTTAGGAAAATGGGACATTTCCTAAAATTGACATAAGTGCTATTAGGGAAATGCAAACGGAAATACCAAAAGACATATTTCCTAATAATTAAAAAAACAAACTCAAACGCTGGAACAACTCCCCCTTGGGATTCAATTTCAATATCGGAACATCGTGATAAAATAACACTATACCAACCCTTAAATCTTCCTTTGGATACTGATCACAGTTACCAGGGAGGAATAGAAACAGAAGTTCATTCTAAGAGAACAAAAGATCGCAATTCTCGAGAAAAAAAAAAGGACAGTAAGAACTACCCAAACTCAAAATGTTCCAGAGATTAATAACTAAACGCCCACAGCTTATAGCTTCTGTCGGGAAACAATTGATCTACACACACCAGCAAAAGTTGTCTCTGCATTCATACAGAAGGTTCTATTCAGTGCAACAAGGGGAACAGGAAGCATCGAAATTGAGTAGAAAACCAATTGGAGGATCATATAAAGATGAGAAATTCCAGACTCGAGGATCTTTGGAATTTTCCTCCGGTAAAGCAATTGTATTATTATGTTTAGTTGGAGGAGGTATATATTATTTTTTCCAAGATCAAAGAAAGAAAGTCGCCCTCAAGCAACAACAGGAATCCACCAAATCGTATGGGAAACCCTCATTAGGTGGTCCATTCAAACTAATTGACCACAATAACGCTGAGTTCACTGAGAAGGATCTACTGGGTAAATTCTCTCTAATATATTTCGGATTCAGCAACTGTCCAGATATTTGTCCCGATGAGTTAGACAAACTGGGAGTCTGGCTTAAGGATCTAAAGGAAAAGCATGGCCAGACTCTACAAAGCATATTTATAACATGTGATCCTGTAAGAGACTCACCAGAGGTATTGAAGGAGTATTTGACTGATTTCTACCCGGGAATAATTGGTTTAACTGGTTCATACGACGACGTGAAGAACGCTTGTAAGAAATACAGAGTGTACTTCTCGACACCCCCTAATGTCAAGCCAGGCCAGGACTACCTAGTAGACCATTCGGTCTTCTTCTACCTTATGAACCCCGATGGTGAGTTTGTGGATGCTTTAGGATTAAACTACGACGAAACCACCGGGTCGGAAAAGATAATGCAACATATCGAAGAGTACCAATCGAACAAATCTCCGTAGACACAGCGACTCTGGTCTGGTCTGCGGTCTCAATGGTATATAAATAAATGACTAAATAAATAAATAAATGACTGTAAATACAAAATACTGAGCCTGTTTAGGCGTCATTGTCACCACCCTTCACCGCTGTGATTACAACATGTTCCGTTCCGTTTCCTCCTCTCGCCCCCCGTCTTCTTCGCAGCCCACATGATCTTCAAACGATTATCTAACACGAAGTGGCTGAGAAACGCACACGCCACGCGATCGCGTGCACCACAGAAAAAAGAAATAAATTGCTAAATTTATCAGTTTTCTCGAGAGGTGAAAAAAAAGAAAGAAAATAATAAAAAATAGCCTAAACAAGCAAGCAGCGAGGCGACATTGTAGTGTCCTTGTTTCCCTCCTTCGTATTTCATTTCTTCTGCCGTTGGATAAAGTTATCACCTATTGAAAAAATTCAAACAAAATCAAGTAAAACATAATATAATAATAACAACAGGCTTTGGAACAAATTTTGGTGTCCCATTCATTATTAGTTCATTCCGTTTCGTTCTAGTTTTTCTTTCTTTCCAATCTCATTTAGTTTCTTTTGCTAAGGAAAGAATTGCAGTTTGTTCATTGTAATTTGCCCCGTCCCATCAACTGTGGAGAGAGTCAGAGAGGAAATTATAATTCCATTTTTTAGTATATATTAGTAAAGAACAAAAAGGATTATTAGTTTCTTCGCAATCATAAGATCGTTCTGCGTTTCCTGAAAGACTTCCATAGAAATTACGAAGGTGTCTGTGTATATTATATATGCGGAATATCTTCAATATATGGACCATATATAATAGTACAAGCAGCACAGTTTTAGAGAAAACGAAAACCGTGACGCACATCAACAGATAGATAATAACAACTTCAGAGAATATGTCCATATCAGTGCTTTGGTTTACGGGTGTATTGGGTTACATTATTCAAACTAAATGTATTTCTAATATTTTAACTAGACGGTCTAAAGCTCCAGCGCAGGATCCGAATAATGCTAGTAGCAACGCCGAATTAGTCACTGGTAACAGTACCTTAACTATTTACATGACATTCATTTATTTTGCATCTTGGTTACTACTGATCCCTGTCTCTAAGATCTATATCACCATCAAGTACTATTTGACCAAAAGAAATGCCGCGGCAAGCTGTGCGCTATCAAGAGATCATAATGACCCATCATCTAATTTACATTCATTTAACAACTATTCAAGAAATCACTTATCTTTGAATTTCACTACGTTTGTTTATATGTTCAAACTCTTTATCATGGCACTTTTAATTATAATAGCCGCATTCACTTACCATCTAGCCTTATCTATGTCTCCTGCATTCGATATTGCTTTAATCCAAAATACCTCTATTTTCGAAATTACGACTCTATTATATGGTGTATTTAGTATAGCCGAAAGGAAGCATGTTTTCAGAAACTTTGTTGTAATGTTGTTTGCCTTGGTAAGTATACTGATAATTTCTCACACTAAGGCTACTTGCGACTTATTAGCTGGGAAATTATCTATTAATAAAGAGACAGGTGAGTTATCTGATCCATTTTTATTTGATAGACTAAAAAGTGCTCTATTATGTGGGTTAGGTTCTCTAACTATCGGTCCATTTGCTGTGTTATGGAACCGTTGGTTCACTATAAGACCTACTTCTGAAGTGAATAACCATAACGACAACAGTAGCAGTACTCATATGATGATTAATGAAGACTCATCTCTAATCACTGCAGACCAATGCCTGGTTAACCAATCTTATCACTTATCATTTATCGGTTTGATTGGTATGGTGATTTTATTACCGTTCTTACCCAAAATTCCTAAATCCAACGGTTCAACATCTTTATTATATAGTGAACCATCATTTTGGTTCTCAATAATGGGTTCGATAGTATTTGGTACGCTACCAAGTTTATTATCGTTTTTACAATTAAACTGGAAGACTAACCCTGAATATTTGACAACATGCAACTTAGGCTCTATCATATTTATGGGAATAGCTGAATGGCTTTGTGAACCAACTCAAACTACTATTATTAGATGGGAAGTCATCGGATATATATGTTTGACTTTAAGTTGCATTTACCTCACAATTACCTTCAGTAAGAATACCAATATAAAAATTAATTAATGAATCATCTCTTAATGTTTTTAGAGTGGAAATAAAAAAACATCTGTGCTTTAAATTCCTTTTCAAACGTCCTCATTCAAATTGTATAAATTATATTTTATCATTATTACTTTCGTATATACTTTTTATCATGAGATTGAATTTTGTAACTGCTTTGCTTTTAAATATCATCAAGTTTATGTTCGTGTTTATAATTAATATTTATATACTCATATAATTCTATATACAAAATAGTCGTGTTAATACATACATAGAAATAACCTTCTCTATGTTGTGTTCCTCTTTCTTTGGCAAGATATATTAGCAAACAACTTTCTTCAATTTGCTTGTCCCAACAATTTCGTAATTTCGGTCAAAACTTCTTTGCTGATTATGTCTTTCTTTAATAAGATTCTTAATAAAGCCAAAACTATTTCTAAAATTTGTCTTTCGTTAAAATTAATTAGAATCGTGGTAATCACAGTCTCCATGGTGACTGTACGATCACTGATAAAGGTAGTGTAATATAGATTAGTGAAAGATCCCATGATAATTTGACAATCTACTCTATCAGTAATACCACCATGACCTGGAATCGAATGGCCAAAATCCTTAACTTTGAAAGTTCTTTTTAAACCAGATGCGAAGAATCCACCAAAAGGTGCAAATAACGATGCAAACGTGGCTAAATTCAACGCATGGAAATAGATTGGTTTAATAACTATATGGGAAATTCCGAAATAGATTTGGCAAAAAGGTGGCAATGCGTAGTTGGTTGGGATGAACACGGCATTTAAATCGCAGGTCAAAGGAGTGAAGAAGTTTGTTCTCAAATCTCTAACTGGACAAGTTAAATAAACATATGGAGATAGCAATCTTGTTAATAATATACTGAACAGTGCAGTAAAAAACCAGGCGCCTAGAAACCCTTCCAAAGTCTTCTTTGGAGAAATTTCAATCAATTTAGTACGTCCCCAAGTTATACCACAAAGATATGCAAAAATATCGTTAACAATAACTAAACCACACGGCAATAAGAACCAAAACAACCCATTGAGCACATTTTTTGTTACTAAATAAGCCTGTGAAACCACAAATAATAGCACCATATGTGTAATACTTAATGAAGCAAATTGGAACTTTAAGAAGCCTTTTCTCAGACTACATACAAATATGATAAACCCGGTCAGATAAAGACAGTAACAGATAAATTTATGATTACTTACTACAAATGTTAAAATCGGGTAATCCACAAATTCATTAATAAAAAAGTTGAATAAAGTTTTACCTTCTAAATAGTACATTGTAGTGAATAAAAAATACCAATTTAAAGTCTTTGTCAACGGTAAGTTCTTTTCTTGGCTAGAAATAGATGTGACATCAATACATTCTTTGAAGATCGCGATTTGACATCCCACAATCAATAAAATAGATAAATAGTATCCTGATGCCAATACGGTGAAAAAAAAGGCGATCATGATCAAAGACCATATCGTCCTTATTAGAAAATTGGATTTCTTATTTTCTTTCTTTGCCATAGCAGCCTGTGATACGCCATTGTTACTACTATTATTTCCCGCCTTTGTGGGGTTCATCTTGGACTTACTCTTACCTTTCCCCATTGTTTGCGTACCGTTTTCTTCTTCTGTTCTACCCGATACTTAAAGAGACAAATAAAATGGATTGAGTACAAGTGCTAGTCCTGAACTGAACAGATACGATCAAACCCTTTTGTTCTTTGGATCTTGATTTCCATGTTTATGCATACATTGTGCATTTAGATACCTGAAAAAATTTTTACTTAGAAAAGTTTCAAATGGATTTTGCATATGCTGCTTAGCCGTCATGTGTTCTCGTGATGCCCTGGTACCACCACGCATCCATTATGTTACGCACCTCAACGAACCCACCCAGATTCAGTGCCAAGTGTATTGGATTGACCCTACACATGGTCTAAGACACCAGTTCTTCCATGTAAGAGAAGAGTGAAGATAAAAAAAGAAGGCACAGAAACCAGAATACAACAAAACGACAGCAACTACTGACACTTGTTACACGTACATCTATATAATACATACAAAAATATATTTAAAATGGAGGTAATAAGAATAAAAATAAATGGAGTGGGAGAACATAAGATATAAAACATGGAATTTTATCAATGCATTATATAGTCACATTCACCTGAAATTTGTTTTTGTTCACTAGAATTCATATTCTTTGGGGTGAAAACATAATCGATCTTAATATCTAGATCTCTGTTGTTGAATTTATTTGGTTTACAAGTCAGTTGACCCTTTAACTCGTCGCCTAATTCACATTCGAAATCATCTGGTAAATAGAACACGGTTTGTTTCCAGTGAGTGTAGGGAGCATGTGCACCTGTGGAAAACGTTACAGGTGTTTCGTCCTTTGGACTTGGAAATTCGATATCAAACCAACATATAACACCGTTGATGATATCTTGTTTTTTGGCTTGTAATTTGAATTCCCTAGAGAATTCTAAATCCTTTAAGGTCACAGTATTCAAGTCAAACTCAATTAACTTGTATCTGTTTGTATTCACCACAGTTCTTTCAACGGTATCTACTATTGGCTCCTTCATTACCAACGGGATTAGAGGAGAGTAGTCAAACCCATAAACATCCTTCCAATAGTTAATCTTTTCATTTTTGTATTGAGAGTCTTCCAACCCGGCAATATGAATAGAACATTTATCTGGAAGAATCAAACCACCTTCTACCAAGTAACGATCTCTTGCATACAAGACAGTGTCTAACATAGACTCGTACAACAAAAAGTAACCCATCCATTCGGAGATAATCATGTCGACCTTTGGGTATGGCAATTCGATATCCTCCAGTTTCCCCTTCAATAAAGTGATCTTGTCGCTGAAACCATTCAATTCCACCAATTTTGATGCTTGATCAATGATGTTTGACATGTCGACACCAATGACATGTTTGGCACCATATCTTGCGGCAAACATCGACAAAATACCGGTACCACAACCGACATCAAGGACGATTTTATCTTTGAATAGATCCTTATTTTGTTTTATAGCATTTCTGTACGATAAGGTACGCACGGTATCTTGCAACATCTCCTCATGAATCCCATAATGATCATAAGAAGTGAAATAGTGCTGTTCAGCAAGACTTAAATCTTCCTTCTTCGTGGCTGAATCCTTGGTAGTCATATCTGAGTTAGGAAGAGCCTTATAGTTGATGGGTTTATAGCTTCTCCAATATATCAGAGTGGAAGGAGAGCGGAATGTATGCTCCTAGAGAGAGGAGATGTCCTTATATCCCCATATATATATATATATATATATATATATATACGTAAATTTTTCACTATAAAAAATTTTCACTGTATATTCTCACATAATAATAAAGACATTTTACATATTCAAAATGCTACAAAAAAGACTTCGCATAGATAGTTAGGCCAAGTCTGGGAACATCAAGGGGCTAGTCTGATAATCTCCCATGGCTGGTGTTCGTCAGCCCTCTTGTACACGAATCTATCGTGCAAACGACTTGGTCTCCCCTGCCAGAACTCAATTTCCAATGGGACCAGTCTCAATCCACCCCAATATTCTGGACATGGGATGTCACTGTCTGGCAGATCAGCAAACTTCTTGGTCATTTCATCGATCTTCTTGTCCAAGTCGGATCTGTGAGCGATGGTCTGAGACTGTTGAGATGCCCATGCACCAATCTTGGAGCCTCTTGGTCTGGTTTTAAAATACCGTTGGGACGTTTCAAAATTTACATGCTCAGTGAAACCGCTGACTCTGACTTGTCTTTGTAAATCCTTCCAAAAGAAGTTGATGGCACCCTGAGGATTTGTATCGATGTCGTGGGCCTTTTGCGAGGTTTTCCAGTTCGAATAGACGACAAACCCACGGTGATCCAACTCTTTAAACAACAAGACCCTTGAACTGACTTTGCCGCTTGGCAGTTCTGCAGTAGAAAATGTAATAGACTCTGGCAGTGTTTCTCTGGCATCGTTCTTTGCCTCATTGAACCACTTGGTGAATTGTTCGATTGGATCTGCTATTAAGTCTTCCTTGCTTAATAGAAATTTGTCATATTGATAGGTTTCAGGAGCAAAGATGATCGGTGTTTGCGTTCTATTAGGATCGTCTGCCATTGTGTGAGTACGTTGTGATATGCTACGCTATGCTGGGTGTATTGCGCTTGGACAGTTGTTCAAATTTTTACAAGACAAAAGCTTTCATACTATCCTTTCTTTTATATGCAAATATAAAATGGTGACTAATCAAGATATCGATGTTCATAGACCAATTCACAAGACCGCGCAATGCACGCACGCACGCACATATATATATATATATGATTAACAGTAGAGCCTAATTCAAACTAGAAATAAAACATCGAATAAGCAGAACTTAAGTTAATCATTGATATTAACTCTTCCAGCTTAGAGAGACCAGTCGTAATGTAGGATTAGTCATTATGACAGCCAATGATACTGGATATGTATGTGCACAAATGTGCGCTTTGTGTATAACACTTTATACCAAGCAAATCCACACCAACACACATACGCATGGCGACGCCAGGCGTCCCGACCTGCTAGCCTGTCCACAACACAATGCGACAGAAAGATGTGTTCCATTCCCGCTCGAAGCATTCGAGCTGCTTATATATTGCTTAAAAAACAGCTGTGACAGAAATTTTTTTCCAGAAACAGTCGACGCCTCAGTTTCATTCAGATCCGACGTATATAACTTCTTCTTCTTCAATCAGAGATGTGAGCTGACGGAACCCCTCTCCCCAGACAACCACAACTGGCAGCTGCCATTACAACTGTTGCATCGCGGTCGTTTATCGTTTGTTTAAGTGGACTCGCCGATGTCGATGAAGAGCATCTCAGACAAAATCGCTACGTATTATGTGTCTGTCGTCAGTCTCTCTGGTGATATTCGTAACGGGTCTGCTTTCGACACTACACCCAGACACTGACAGCTTACCCCAGCTTGTGTGGCATGTACGTATGGACTCACAGTGACATGCATGTACATTCTGTTGTAAGACCGTGCCGTCGGCACGGTCTTACATGGCAAAAGGCGATGTCGTTTTTGCACGAGTTTGGACCTATGAAGCTTACAGAAGTGCTCCGGCACACCATACCGCTGGGTTCTTGGTTAACTCCCGACGTCATCGTATTAGTTGTCAAGATGCATGTACATGGCTGTGTGAGCCTCCCGTTGCAGCTGGTGATCCTTTTTTCGTTTTTTCAATAGTGAGTTGGTTTTTTGTGCCTTTTGTTACCAGTTTGCTGGACGTACCTATACACATCAAGCTTTCCGTCCCTCTCAAAAAGAATCAAAAAACACTCATTTACGTAAACAACCGATGCAACAGGCAGCGCTGTTGATGGCAACTGTGGTATCGAAGATTGCGCTGCTCTCGGAGCAGCGCAATTAATACAAACGTGTATGTTTCGGTACCTAGACCATCAGAATTTTTGTTGTTTAATTTTTGGAACCTGCCCAACTTACATAGCGTTGGCTTTATATATATATAGGTATAGTCGTAGGTGAGTAATCGATCGTAGTAGACCGTTACTAGGCGCGCACACACTGCTAGGGTCCTGTAGGCGGTTGTTGTGCCAGAGCTGGTGTCGCCGGCGCTAGCATATGCGGTCCCCATAATCACCTCTGTTTTTACCACGTGCCCGTTGTCCAATGAGAAATTTGGAAAATGCTCGCAGGTGCTTCTTTCTTAACAAGGGCAGAAACACTCAGAAGACAAAAGGGAAAATTATGAACTGTAAGGAGAGAAGTCTTAATGTTGAACTGTTATAATAGGCAATTGGATTCGCAGACTCCTGCTAGTGAAAGATTGCACAGTATCCGTTTGATTTATCTGAGGTTTTGACGAGAGAAGAAGATAACGCAAGTACGTAAACCAGTAAAACCAGTAAAACCAGGGCTTTTAAAGTATTCGAGGAGAAGAAATATGTTGAGACTTACAGGATCAGGGAAGTATCTTTTCAACTGCAATGGATTGGCCAGATGCTCGTCTAAAGTAATTTTGAACTCGTCAATTAATGCTTCCAGAAATTATGCGACTTTGAAAGAGGTGGAAACACGTTTGAAGTCCATCAAGAATATCGAGAAAATCACTAAGACGATGAAGATTGTCGCCTCGACGAGATTGAGTAAGGCCGAGAAGGCTAAGGTCACTGCTCAAAAGGTGGATGATATCGAGCAACAGTTTTACCAAACAGCCGAGACTGATAAGGTTACTGACGAAATTGTGAAAGCTAATGAAGTGTTGGCCTCGAAGTCGGGAGAATTGGTTGTTGCCATCACCTCTGATAAAGGTTTATGTGGTGCCATCCACTCACAATTAGCTAAAACTGTTAGGGCACATTTAAATGAATTTCCATCGGCAGATGTTGTCACTGTAGGTGATAAGATCAAAATTCAATTGCTAAGAAGTCATCCACAAAATATCAAACTATCGGTTAATGGTGTTGGTAAGGACGCACCAACCTTTGAAGAGTCCTCTTTGATAGCCGATAAATTGTTAACTCAATTAGATGCTGCCAAGTACGCCAAAATTTCTATCTATTACAATGATCCAATTAGTTCGTTGTCCTTTGAACCAACCAGGAAGCCTGTCTTCAACGCCGAAACCATTGAAAGTTCCCCATCCTATCAAAAATTCGAAATCGATACAAATAACAATATCCCTCTAGATTTGTTTGAATATACCTTGGCCAATCAAATCTTGACTGCTATGTCAAAGGGCTATGCTGCCGAAATTTCCGCTAGAAGAAATGCTATGGATAACGCTTCCAAGAATGCTGGTGATATGATCAATCGTTACTCTATCTTATACAATAGAACAAGACAAGCTGTTATTACCAACGAATTGGTCGATATTATTACTGGTGCTTCGTCATTAGATTGAATGGGAATTACAACAGATCACTAGAAATGAAAAAAAAAAAAAGTTGGGAATTACTTCTTTACAAGATATGTACATATTATCACCAAGTAAATATTCTAAATACTATGAAAGAAATAACTATATTGAGAAGAACTTTTTTTTCTTTTTTTGATGTTGATGTTTTTTGCTTCTTCATTTTTTTAGCTCATTGCATGCTCTTTGTATGATCGTTGTTTCACATATGACTAGGGTCACCTTAGATACAAACATCTTTAAAACAAATGCAGCACAATAACCCAATGTACAATCCATCCATTAAAACATATAAATACTCAAAGATCGTGGTAACTTGATAGTTCTTAACGTGTTCTGTTGTATTTTCATTTTTCTAGTTTGCTTTGTTGTCATAGAAATGAAATCAATAATACCAACAAAAAAAATTCTACCATCAATATGTTAAGTGTTTCAACAGTATGGTTTTTAGCCAAACGTATGCCTCGTGTGATGGCCATTATATTCAACTTTATTACAATATTTATATTGATTTTCCTCCTAGTGGGATGTCACAACCCAGCAAATATTTCGACATATTTGACTCGTTATGAATTTAATACTAAATCACCCTTTTTCGACACACTCAAAGCTTCCTTTAGTAAAAACAGTCAATCTCAAAATTTAGAAAATATCGTTATTAAGTCGGGGTATCTTGGCGTGTGTATTGATAATATTCCATCATCCTACTCCTTACAAGAAAATGGAGCTAGTGTCAAAAATAGCAATCAAACTATGAAAACTTACTGTTATTCAAGAAAACATGTCGATAAATTATCATTATTTAATGATATCGAAGTTCAATTATATAGCATCCAATCTAACTCCACTTCTGATACTAGTAAGTATCCTGTGGAATTGAACATTCTGGATTTAGGCAAAATTACCTCTTCGAACGTTTTACATCCATATATCTTAATGGCAACAATTGTCTTAACATTGATTATGTTTGTCACCTTATTTTATGTTACAATCCCATCATTGCCCTTCAAATTTTACTTAAATAGCTTCTTGCTGATTTTAAGCCCAACATTGGTATTGTTATGGGGAATTGGTGCTGTTTGGGAACATGTTGGAGTTCATGCAAGTTATGAATTGGTTGCTGCTGCCAGCTTTAATATAATAAAACCTCATAGGGGTAGAAAAGGCGCCTCGATGTCATGGGTAGCCTTTTCTTTCCTACTACTTGAATGTTTGATCTTATGGGCTATTTATATCAGAGATAGGAAAAACTTAGCCAAGGAGGTAGATAAAGTTAACTATAATGTGTCATATCCTTATTCATCAGACTCGTCTGCCATAAGCTCGAAAGTCTGAATATATATATATATATTTATATATATATACCACCATTCATATCATTTTGTTAAAATGTTACCATACACAGTCATGGACGGCGTTATCTACTAGCCACGGCAACCATACATACTCATTTTTATTAACTGATGAGCTGATTCAGCAAAATACATATCGAACCGCCTTAACTAGCGTCGCTATTTACTGACACGAGTTTATTTCTTTTTTATTCACCAAAGATTTTCGGAGCAAAATGTTCAAAATACAAAGAAGGTTGTAAATGAACTGCAGAAGATGTACTAAGATATACGACTCAAAGGTACCACCAACCATTAAAGAGTGTGGAAGAATTCCTATATTGGAGTAGCTAATTAAGAATAACTGGGGTCAATTGATAGGCAATATGTCTGTGCCTCAATATATTCCCTTCATACTTGCTAAGATATGGACATTGCTAGTTAGAACTTTGCGTTTAATTGTATCACCCATTGGTCAATTGATTTCTTGGGTAGTTGGAGATAGTCTAGATGACTTTGCAGTAAGACATAGGATTAAAGAGGATTGGTATATAGTTCCGAGGTTTTTTAAATGTTTGGTTGATTATGTTTGGGGGTTGAAGTCTCGAAGATTCCAGAATTGGTATAGATTTGTACAGCATGTCGAAAATCATGGCGATAAGCTTGCAATCAGTTATACTCGACCTTTAGCCAAAAAGGGTGAATTTGATTTGGAAACATATACTTATAGAGAGTTCTATGATATTGTATTAAGAATGTCCTACATATTGCATGTTGAGCATAATGTTCAACCAGGTGATCATATCGCGATTGATTGTACTAATAAACCATTATTTATGTTTTTATGGTTTGCTACATGGAATATTGGTGCTATTCCTGCATTTGTGAATTGTAGTTCTATTGGTGCACCTTTGGTGCATTCTTTAAGAATTTCTCAGGTAAAGCAGGTATTTGCTGATCCAGATGCCAGTGGCCCTCTTCGTGAATCTGAATCTGAAATCAGAGAGAAACTACAGGAATTGAAAATACATTATCTTGAAGAAAAACCTCTTTATGAAATATTAAGAACCTCGACTGCACCACAATTCTTGCAAAAGGATTCCTTGAGGTGTCCTGCTGATTTGACAGACTTTAAACCTTCTATGCTTATTTTCACTTCAGGTACTACTGGATTGCCAAAATCTGCAATTATGTCGTGGAGGAAATCCTCGTTTGGTTCAGATATATTTGGTTATGTTTTCCATATGACACATGAAAGTACAGTTTTCACTTCAATGCCTTTATTCCATTCAACTGCAAATTTATTGGGTGCATGTGCCATAATTAATCATGGTGGTTGTTTGGCTATTGCTCCTAAATTTTCAGCATCTTCTTACTGGAAACAAGCTTGCTTAACTGAAGCTACGCATGCACAGTATGTGGGTGAAATTTGTAGATACTTACTTAATACACCTATCAATGAATACGAACATAAACATAAGGTGCAAATAGCTTACGGTAACGGACTAAGGCCTGAAATCTGGAAAGATTTTAAGCAAAGGTTTAATATTAAGACCATTGGAGAGTTTTACGCGGCAACAGAAGCACCATTTGCTACTACGAACTATCAAGAAGATGATTTTGGTATTGGCTCATGCAGAAATTACGGTACTTTTGTTCAATGGTTCCTGCAATTTCAACAGACTTTGGTTAAATTAGATCCTGAAGATGATACTCTTGTTTATAGGAATGGAAAAGGATTTTGTGAGGTTCCTAAAGTTGGTGAACCGGGTGAAATGTTAATGAAAATCTTTTTCCCAAGAAAGCCGGAAACATCCTTCCAAGGTTATTTAGGAAATGAAAAAGCAACTAAATCAAAAGTTCTACGTAATGTCTTCAGAAATGGCGATGCTTGGTATAGATGTAACGATCTATTAAGAACTGATGAATACGGAATGTGGTATTTCCTAGACAGAACAGGCGATACGTTTAGATGGAAATCTGAGAATGTTTCAACTACTGAAGTGGAAACAGAAATTGTAGCTTGTCAAAAGAATTCCATTGGCCAAGTTACAGTGGTGGGCACTAAAGTTCCGGGCTATGAAGGAAGAACAGGATTTGCTGTAATTAAATTGACAGAAAAAAATACAACTACACACGAGAAATTGAAATTATTAAATACTACATTAAAGTATTTAAATAAAGCACTTCCAAAATATGCTTTACCTCTCTTTGTGAAATTTGTTGACCAATTTAAAATGACTGAAAGTCATAAAATCATGAAGAAAATCTACAAGGATCAAAAGTTCCCTCATGGTGAGGACGGTACTGAAGAGCTATTCTGGTTAAGCGGATATAAAGAATACAAAATCTTAACGTCTGAAGATTGGGAGGCAATTGTATCACAAAAAATAAAACTCTAACCGAACTATATAGAAGCATTACATGTGCATACATAGATAACATATATAATATTTGATATACATCATTAGTATATTTTCACTACTACAAGGTACTCGTTAGTAACTGGATTCAACAGAAAAGAAAAAGTAAAATATTACATATAATAAAAACAACCAAACTAGAGCCAAAAAAAAAATAATAAAACCAAAAGGCTATTATTACTTGATATATTTATTAGGTAGTAGCAGATTAAGAATTTTAAATTTTTTAGTTTAATAGAGGAACGAAGTAATATATTTCAGTAGGAAAGCAATTGTTAATACAGGGAAGAATAATACACAAACAAATTCGATGGAATCGATATGAAATCCATCAATAACCGAACTGGATTCATCAGAACCTTCGATAAACGAACCAGTTTCATAAAATGTGCTTAAGAGAGCATCTTTTTCCTTCCATACATTATACAACCATTCAATAAATTCATTTTCATCGTCGATTGGGATATCGTGTAATTTAAAAGCGCGCATATGAATATTAACTATATCTGGATGATCACCTTTCAAGAACAATCTCTTTAAACTATACTTAGATTCACCATACTCATTCTTTTTTAAGCCTGAATAACCAATAGTACAGTCGTAAACTACATCCAAACTGGGTCTCAATCTTTGTAACACAAATCTTAAACCCGTAGCATGTGGCAATAAAACATTTTGAAATGGTTCCTTATTGACTCTTTTAGAAAACGCCTGACTCTTAGCTCTTGTACGTGGACTTAAATTAGTACCTTCGGGAAAGATTAGAACATTATAGGGTAATCTTGTGGATTTATCTTCATTCAGAGATTCAGAATCCCAAACTTCTGTACCATTAGGCTCTATTCTAATTGGCTTGTAGCCACGTAATGGTCCAACACCTCTTCCATTAGTATCATAATGTGACAAATGATTACTCATATTGATTTTATCTTCCTCCCATTTTCTATTCATGAATATGAAGTCAAAATTTTTCATACCATACCCTAAAACAGGAATCTTAGACAATGATTTCTTCAATATTATAAAGATGTGACCAGCAAGATCAGACGTGTATGCCATCCACCATAGAAATACCCAATCCGTGTAAATTTGATGGTTTGAAATAGTGACAGAATGAGGACACATTTTGGATAGAATTCTATTCTTTACTGGATCCATATAAAATGTCCCCTTGGGGATGGTAGCGTTATCTGTAGTTATTCTAACCTTTGAAGGTGCGGCAATTCTCATAATAGAATTTAAAATCAAAATGAACGATTTTTTGGTTCTATCCAAATGCTTTTGCCTAGCAACAATATCGTTGGAATGTAAATAACATCCGTACAGTTGTACCAATAGTAAACAAAATGAACCTTGGAAAAATATGAGCAGACACATAACAGAAACTAAAAAGTTTTTGATGCCGCTCAAAACACCCAAGAAAGTCATTGTTAGGGATATTTCAGTGATTATATAGTAGGTACCCTGTTTTTAATGTATTTTGACACACTTCGCTGTTCGAACAATAACTATCCCTTAGAGGTAAATAAAAATTCGTTTCTAAGATTTATAAGCTTATTCTATCGCTACCGTTATACCTTGAATATTCTTCAGGTAGGACAACATTTAAAGTAATTGAACGTTTTAAAGTTCTTCCCAAGTATTTTTTATATAATGTTCGATATGCGAATCTCCCTTGCACGCGAAATCAGATAATACCAAAGAGGTAATAACGACAGTGAATACCTTAAGATTTTATATAACAAAACACAATATGTACATGATAGGGAATACTAGCTATGTATATGACGATGCAAACGCATTTTATTCTTGTCTCTTTTTAGGCTTTTCAAAGACACGAGTAATGGTGTAATCACAACTACCTAATAACTTAAAGAAAGTAACGATTCCTTCCAAAGTCTGGTCTAACTTATTCCATGGTTCCAACAGGCCTAGTTTGATGGCATCATCATAACCAGCGTCTAAACTCTTGGACAGCTTCACTAAATTGAAATTGGGCATATTGTAGGTATCGGTAACTAATGAAGAGACAGTACGGTTATCATACCCATACAAATTATGTAGCGCTATTTCCATTGGTCTAGACAAACTATTTTGTAAGATACTGGCACCTGCATTTTCTGTGAATCTCATTCCAGTAGATGTTTTTTCATTTAAATGATTCATTGCCTTGATCAAGGATATGCCATGAGATGGGATGAAACCATTAGACAATCCATGGCATAGAATATTATTCACAATATTATCTAATTTACCTCTTCTCTGTTCTATTTCCATTTCAGTATGCCCACCAACCTTTACAGTTATGGTCTTCATAGAGAATGGAGAACCTTGATCAGTTCCTTGACTATTTTCCAGGGAAACATTATATAAGAACGCTTCCCCCGTAGTGGCATTTAATGAAGATAATTTACCATAATATTCGTCTGCATTGATCTTACTAGGGACAAATTCGGAAAATTCTGGGGAGTAAATACTGCCAACACCATTGGGTAGTCTTAAAAATTCAATAAACTTATGGTTTTCTTGAATAGATAGTCCCTTGTTTGCTCGGATATCATAATTTATTAAAACTATCCTACTCTGTTTGCCATCTCTTCTTCGCTTATTATTATTTATTGTAATGGCCACTAATGCATCGCCCACACATTCTTTTGTCGTTATAACCAGTACAGACTTGTCCATACCATAAGAATAGTGTAATGTCGGATTTATTTTGGCAGCTTCTCGTAAAGTACCATCATATACAAGTACTATTAGTTCATCTCCGATAGAAACAAGTTTCTTTTCAGGCAGAGATAACGACTTTAAATAAGCTTCATTGGTGTCTAATATCCCAGTAGGGGATCTCCAGCCATTAGAAATATCTATGTCATCGAATGTAGTTTGTCCTTTGATAAATCTCACAATATCATCGGAGTACAATTGATACTTTAGAGACTGAAGCACTTTCTTAATAATTTGAGAATCATTAGGAGAAGCTGACGTCAACATATCAACGAGTTGGTCAATGTCATGAGGATCTCTTATATTTACTTTACTATCTTTCAAAAAATCTCTCGTAGTGGACATGGCTCTTTCAAAGTCTATTAAAACATTATTATCATTAAACTTGGCAAATTGTTCCATCAATTGACATGTTAGGGTTGTTGACAACGGCGTTATATTATTGTTATGACATTCCATAAAGAGTTGCAAGCCAATTTTACCCAATTTCTTGTATGGATTCACTTGTAATCTTTTGTCCTGAGCATCTTCTAATTGTAAACTCTCTAGAAATTCACGTAAAACATTCTGTAACCTTATAGTATCTTGAGATGTAATGATATGATGATTCTTCTTGTACTTACTGGTATAGACAAGTGATTTATTATAGGAGCTTGAGTTTAAAACCAAATCCAATAGTTTCAAAGTCGAGAATAGGGCATTTTTTGTGGACAAGTCATTTGTATTAAAAACTGGAGTATACAGTGTCTTTACACCTCTAATGGTTATACAACTTCGAAGACTTGACCTCAGCATTATACCACTCACTGATGAAATGTATACAGGTACAATACTATAAATAAAGGTGTCCGATAAGGGTATCAGTGTTTTGTTGTATTCTGTGTTTATCAAACTGGCTTTATTAGACAAATTAATTTTTGCACATTCAATACATTATTCAGTCTCATACTCCTACTACATCAGATAAATTATTGAGGCTACAAAAAAAATTATAGTCTCAAAGCAAGAGTCATACATTTCTATATAATGTAACCATACATGTACACATTGTTTGTTCATTTACCGTGTATTTAATGCAATTATTTGTGTTGGTTACATATGATCAGTTAGATGGAACAATCAATGTAAATGTAAATGTTAAAGTAAATAATAGCTCAGGAAAGTCACGAAAGTCAAGAGGATGAATAATCAATTTCGATTGTAAGTACTTTTTCTGAATTGCTATTGTCCATTGCTTACTATATCCAAGGGCCCAGATAAAAAATTCACTGACCTGTTCAATATATTCTATGTATTGAACCAATCTATTCGGTTAGCAAAGTAACACATTTCGGAAACACTGGGTAGTATAGCATGGATACATTACAGTGCAACTAGAAGATTTATTAGTGAACTTGTATTAATCATCATGACTTCACACACAAAAAAATTTAAAAACAAATAGAACTTGATCCAACCGAGGTTCGAACTCGGGATCTTCGCCGTGTAAAGGCGACGTCTTGAACCACTGGACCATTGGACCTGCAACTATTCGATAGTTTTGTATTTTAATTCTTCATTTATAGTCTTCTTGAAACTACAAAATGCAGGAAATTTCTATGGGAATAGCTCCAAATTACTCGAAGCTTCACCTTGTAAGAATACAAATTATTAAAGTAACTAGTACACCATTATTGGTCATCGTATAATATAATTACTAATTGAACAATAACAAAATAATATTGTTGCAATACTAAGACACATTAGTAATTAGTACGCCAATATAAAACAGAAGACTATATTAAAGACGTATTTGTCGATAATTGTAATGCATAATTAAGATGATTATTGATTTAGTAGTATGTGTAGAAGGTTAATACATACGCCGATTGGTTATATGTTCTATATAATAAATGACATAGGATGTGGGTTCAATGTCTAAAGAATATATAACCACATCATCAGTTTAAATACCAATTGGTGAGTACAATTAATAGATCTTTAATATACTCTTCTGTTTTATATTGGCATACTAATTACTAATGTGTCCTAGTATTGCAACATAACTGTTTTGTTCTTGTTTACTTAGCAATCATATTATGCGATAACTAATAATTGTATATTAATTCCTTGATATATAAACTGTTGGTGTGGTTATAAATTCTTTAGACATTGAACCCACATCCTATGTCATTTATTATATAGAACATATAACCAATCGGCGTATGTATTAACCTTCTACACATACTACTAAATCAATAATCATCTTAATTATTCATTACAATTATCGACACTCCTCTACTACTAAATTGAAGAATTCTATAGGATTTAGCTACCATATGTATATACTTAAGATAAATATAAAATGATGAAATAAAAATGACAGTAATTATATTAGTAACACAACAACAAAACAAAAAATAAAAAACTAAACATTTATGCGTTTTAAAGGCCTACCAAAATATTTATTAGGAGGTGCTTTGTCACCGCATTGCTCCTTTGTAAAAAGACTCATTAGTTTAGTTCTGCACTCGGTTCTATTAGCTTTCCTAGGAATTCTTTTAGTGCAAGTATTATTCTCTGTGGATTTATAATATTCAATGCGATTGGTGCTTTGTGCATCAATCAATACACTACTGTCTGCCGAATCTTGCTTCGTTTTTAATATTGATTTCGACGTTGTCGGAGCCTTTGGTGATGCGCTTACTTGGAAGATATCCTCAGCTTTTTTGGCGCTTCTTTGTGATCTCGTATTTGTTGGCTTGTACACCAACAAATATGCGTTTCTATCAAATCTAACGCTATTAGCTGTAATTTCTTCATTAATAGTTTCTACACTGTTTTCAATAAATCTCTCAGCTTCTTCCATATCAAAATAATTCTGAGGTAATGCTTCATAAAACTTTTTGTTTTTAAAAGATAGCACACTTCTATTGGAAGCAGATTTATATACCAAATGTGCCAATTGTGTTTCCGTTAATGAACCATCTCTGAAGCTATTTATAATTCCAGGGATCTTTAATTGTTTGGTACTACTTCTAAATGTAGGTATTTTATATACTCTACTGCTCCCACTAGAACTTCCTGAGAATTGTAAATTTGAACTGTATTCACTAGATAATTCGTTTAATGAATCAGCTGTTGTATCACTTGTTAATTCAACATCTAGATCGGTTTTGGGTTCCAATTGTTCATCATTACATATAGACTTTGATTCAGCATCAAATTCAGTATTTGTATCAAGGTCATCACCACTTTCACAGTCGGCATCATTTGACGAGAATGAAGCAGCATATTCATCATTGCCCAATTTCAACTCTAACTTATATTCCTGGACTGGATTACTGTTTAAATTTGACTTTATTTTTTTAATAACAAACGAATCCAATGAAGGATTAATGTTATCGTGATCAGTTGATGTATCCATTGTCATGTAAATAGAAGGTGTCTTTTCAATTGAATTAATATCAGTTTCGCAACTTGATGGATTTGGAACTTGTTGAATAGTAGTAATAGGAGCACTAGCAGCAAGTTGCTTGTACTTCTCTCCTTCTGCCGAAAAGAAACTAGTCATATTTTGGTACCTGGAACGATCAATAGTATCTTCGAGGGTGTTTGCAAGATCTTCAAGATTATCAAATTTCATGTTTTGGATTTTCATGAACTTATCAATAGTTGGACATGGCAAATATGATCTAGTGCTGTTGGGTCGATTTCGATCAGTTTTCATCGTATAATCGAATAGAATTCCCAGATCTTGTGAACATGTGTTGAAGATTTGATAGCATTGTGGCTTATCTGTGTAATTACACTTATTGGAATAATGAGAATCATCTACCACATTATTACTCAATCTTCTAAATCTGCTGCTATTTCTACTTAGTGTTCTATTTTTTTTTTCGACCTTATTTGTTTTCTTCCAAGTGAATTTCTGTTTGAACATATTTTTCAAGTTACTGAATCGATCCTTTATAGATTTTTCTTTAAGAGTTCTTCTTGAACTCCGAAAACTAACTGAATCAATTGATTCATTTTTTTGGATAATCAGCTCGTCTTCTAAGCCAGTAGTATCTTCAACAGTTGAAGTATCACAGTTATTATTTCTCAATCCATTAATCCATTCTCTTATAGAATTCCTTTTTAACGAATTAATTTCACTGGAGTCAAAAGTTGTTATGGTCTCCGCCATCTTACTTGACAGTATAATTAATTTGTGTGTGTGCTTTTTGAAATGTATTAATTCTGTCCTAATGCAATATTTGTTGATTAGCTAATAAATTAGTAAAGGACTAAAAATAACCTAAAAGAGCAAATTCAACCAAGATGTTTGTTTTTCAATTCTGCAGCAATAATGACTTAGATTCTATTCCATGAATTTACAATTTAACAATTTCTATATTAGAACCAAAACTTTCGGATATTGCAGCTATACTAATACCTTGAATTATCTCTCTGGGATAATTACAGCAAATATATGTTAGAAAATGATTTCAGATAAAAATACTTGTGTATGTGAGTGTACCTGCGAACTTTATGCATATTGGGTACTTGGTATCAAATAGTAAAAATAAAATAAAAACTTAATATATAAATTATATTTAATTATATTTTTTTGTGTCACCGCGACAAATAAAAAACGTTGACAAAAGAAACACGATGACACAAAACATTACGACAATTCTACTTGTGTATAGTATAGGACAATAAGCATTGTCAAGAGATTGCAGTTTACAACCTTTTCAGTCTTGGGGTATCTCTAGGATTATTTTTCCTGTAGTCTTTCCCGATTCTAGAGCCTCAGTAGCATTTTTGTACTCTTTCAATGGGAATACCCCAAAGATTGGTATTTCAATCTCTTTTGATGAGTAAATTTGTTCTAATCTACCCATATAGTATTGCCATTCTTCTGGAGTAGTCACATATCCATATAGCTGAGGTCTTAACAATGTAATATTTTTTGGGCTTAATATTCTCAATGGGAAAGGGGGTATCGCTCCAGACGCATTACCATACGTAATAAAAGTACCCTTCCTTTTCAAAGCAGCTAAAGATGTTTCGAAAGTAGATTTACCAATTGAGTCATATGATACATCAACTCCTTTCCCGTTTGTAATTTTTTGAACTTCCTCGACGATGTCCGTAGTTTGATAATTGATCAAATACTCTGCACCTAACCGCTTTGCCATGTTTAATTTATCATCAGTTGATGCAACAGCAATCGGATGTGCACCCTTTTGTTTGACCAATTGAACTAAGATGGAGCCAACACCACCTGCTGCTGCAAATATGAGAACAAAATCACCCTTCTTAACAGGATAAGATTCCTCTGTTAAACATATTGCTGTTAGTACTTGGATCAAACAGGCTCCAAATATCTTCAATTTATCTTCACTTGTGTCAGCTGTCAACCTATAAGCATTGGACTGGCTAGAAATCTTCGTGTATTGGGCAAATGTGTCACCATGTAAATAAGATACTTTGTCACCAATCTCAAAGTCTTTTACATTTGTCCCCTTGGCAACTACAATTCCAGATGCCTCTCTCCCCGGAATTTGTGGAAACGATTCGCATGGATAGATTCCCTTCCTAAAGTACGAATCGATCATATTCACACCAGCATATTTATTCTTGATTAGTATATCTGAATCTGATAAATCTGCTGGAGTAGGAAAGTCTTCGACGTATTCGAGAACATCGTAGTCCCCTAGTTCGTTAAACAATACAACTTTTTGACTGGATGGGATCTGTGCCATAATGGTCGATACGTCTGTTAACTTTGAAGTATTGATCTTCGTTGACAAAGTTTGGTTTAATAATACCTGGCCCTGTTGGTCCTTGAGTCCAGGATCAGGTATAAGAGTAGGTAAAGGGTCGTGACCAAGCGGTAAATCTGTCAAGTCTTCTCGAGCTTAAGAAATTAGGTAAGCCAGAATGCTGAGCTGAGCGTATTCACATGACCGGAAAGATGTATTGTAGTGCATAAAGCAATGCTAGTTACAATATATATTATGAGTTAGACTCTATATTTATGCAGATATGACTATACTATTACAATCGTTACAGAAAGATCAGGAAGTCAGATCCCCATCTCGATAAGTTCTAACAATTCACGAGATAATTCGTCCATTGACTTGTTTTTATAACCCTTGATTTTTTTTTTCATCTTCTCAAAGCATAATTGGATCTCTAGTCCAGTCATAGGCACGCCGGAAGCCTTTGAAGAAGCCAATGCATTCCAGTCTATCCCGTTTATATGATTTTTGGGGGCTGCTCCAAACTTGTTGATAGTTTGGAAGATCCATCTTAGATCAGACTTCTCTATTGCAGTAATTTTGGATATGGCATCCCGCTTCATTAATTTGTTCCATTTATACCGACACTGAATTCTTGACCTCATTCCACCCATGCGTTCACTTACAATAGTCCAATTAATGACATTTTTAAATATCTGAGCATCAACAGGGGAGGATGCTTGCTTGGCATGAGATTCTAGCTGGAGTCCGGAATTCTCGTCCTTATTCGAGTTGTTTTCTTGTTTCATACCTTTATTGGCATTGTTAAATTTATTTGACTTGGCTTCTTCAATTAGTTCGTGAATAACTTTACGCAATTGCTGTTCCTCTTCCACAGACCATTTATTAGATGCTCTCTGAGAACCGCATTTGATGTAGTTTCTCCATCGATCTCTACAATCCTCGGGCATTCTGTTTAATAGTCGTCCAATTTCAGACCATTGACCTTCCTTTGTGCGACATAGATTTGCTAGTTCATTTTCTTCTTCAGGTGACCACTTTCCACGTTGCTGGAAATTGTGGTATTTTCTTCTGATATGCTTGTAAACAGATGAGGACGATTTGTACGGTATCAGTTTATACAAATCATTCCAAAAATTGTCCTTTAGTCTTTCGCTACTCCATATCCGTTGACAAACCTGCTTTCTTGACAAGTTTTTCTCAATTTGATAATTTGTTACATATTCGTCTAATTTTATGTCTTCCTCTCTGGTAAAGGATTTACTGTTTGTGGCATGAGAATAGTTTGGCGAAGGGTCTGTTGGCGTGCTTTCAGATTCAAATTTGGGTAGGACGTCTAAATAGTTTTTTTTTTTTAAAGTTTCGGATATTGATATGTGTTTAGGGTCTTGGGCTGCCTCTTCCTCTTCGTCATCATCCTCATTACCAACCTCATCAATAGTGGAGTCTTTGGCTAGATCTGAATAACCCTTTGAATTGCTTGTAAAATTATTTGTTTTATCTCCCGTATTCAATAGGTCTTGATGTGAGATGGAAAATTCTTTAAAATTAGGGTTCAATAATTCATCCTTGGTTAAGTTTTCATTATTGTTGTTATCAGATATTGTAGATAATATTGTGGATTCTACTGCCTCACTAGTGCCTTTATGAAAGTTATTAGAAAAACTTTTTGCTTTGATTTGGGTGTCCATGTACTGTTGTAGATCAGCGGAATTTGCTGACTGTATAGTGTCTGACTCCATTAAACTCTTTTGGATCAATAGAATATCTTTTGCATCTGTCAGATTGGTATCATCATTACTAGGAGTTACGTTATTCAGTATGGTATCATCGGTCAGTTGTGGATCCACCATCAACTGCAGTTTATCCATATCATCAATCCGGTCGTCATCATTGTTGTTGAGTTTGCTTTTTTTCGGGGTTGACTTCTCAGTATCTTCCAAAGGCCCCCTCTTCAAATCCTTAGAATTATTTTTCTCAGATTGTTTCATATACCAATCCATGGTAATGTTACGATTGTCGTTGTCATTTTGGTTTGGGATGTCATGGTCATCAGTTGGTCTATTATGAGTAGTTAAGCCCTCGGTGACATATTTTAGGACAGCTTCTTCAATTGACTCATTATTGTTGTTCGAATCCTGTATAATCCTTCCAGAAGATGTCGACATTAATGGTTCTTGGGCTGTGATAACGCCTCAAATTGTATGATTTTAACTCTTATATCTCCTCAATCCTTCAGTGAAAACAATTTTTTTTCTTGGCCAAAAGATGGATAGGCACACTTCATATATTTACTGGTATAGCAAAATACAGGGCCTCTCTCTGTCAATTTTCCTTAGATGTTGCATTACATTTGTTCGAGTAAGCACGAATAAATCATTGTGGGTTTATGAGGTCCCTCTACTTCAAACGTCAAGGTTAAGAGAGGGTCATCTGATCACAGAATTGTAAATATTGTAAATATATTTCTATATAGATATGAATAGGATTTATGATATATACAGAAGGCGGTCAAAGAGTAGAACCACGTCATGTCTGCTGTGCTTTGATTGCTGTATATCGCTTAGTAACGCTTTATAGTTTCAGAGAAACATTTACCCTGGATTTGGTGCATTTCCAATTCCAATTCGGTTGGTTGTCTGGAACCGTCTGGACCAGCCAAAGTACCTGCACCCCAAGCAGAACCCCCATGAACCTCGTCTAAGTTGGTCAATTGAGGGAAGGCATTCTTGTAACCTAATGGAATAAAGTTAATTCCGTGATGGGCCAATGTGCTGATGGCGTTGATGATAGTAGCTTCGTTACCACCTCCAGTACCAGTAGAGACGAACATACCAGCATTTTTGCCGTGCAATTCACCTTTAGCCCAAAGCCCACCGGTGGCATCCCAGAAGGACTTCCATTGGGATGGGAAGTTTCCGAATCTCGTTGGAATACCGAACAAGTATCCGTCATACTTCAGCAAATCTTCTCTGGTGATGACTGGATAGTCTGGCTTCAAAGGAGCATTCAAAGCAGTCAGAGTTTCAGAATCCAAGGTCTCAGCTACTTGGTAAATATCTGCTACACCGCCAGCTTCTTCGACACCGCGCTTTTCAGCTTCAGCTAACTGAGCGACATGGCCATATAATGTATAAATAATGATAGCAACTCTTGGCATTTTTGGAGGACGATAGAAGGGGAGGAAAAAAAGGATTACCGCTGTCTTCTAGAATACACTAAAATAACGACTACTTTCTTATATATGATCTTTGGGCCTGAGTGCAATTTTAACTCAGAATTGTCTTGGGATGTTGTTTTGAATCTTCTTTCTTGGTGTCTTGTTACCGTTAAGGAGAAAGAGATCTGAAACAACGTGATTGAAAAATCTCGAAACGTCTGGGATAGCATCATGGAATAAGTTCAATACATAACAATACTTAATTAGAGATAGATAGATAAATAAATAGATAGATCGGATAGCCGCTGGGCCGGATGCCGACACTGTCATTTGCCGTAATGAACCAGGAATTTTTTGGAGCTTGAATGAATTCCGCCATTGATAGCCCCGTTGGGTATTCTATAAATAGAACCACCTTGGTCATCGTTTGAGACCTTTGGACCATCGACGATATCTAGGTTAGCGGAAGTTAAGAAGATATCGTTGTTCACTAGACAACAGGAAGATATTCTTGGTGTCTTTTCAGGCAACACGAACTCCTGGATGAGGTGATTTGGCTTGGTTATATCATAGACTTGGATCTTGGATGTGGACCAAACACAGATGTATAGCAAGCTATTTACTAAATCAATGGAACTTCCATCAGGTTCAGGTGATTCGAAAGATTGATTGTTCGAATTTTTTATGTCAATGAACTTTGTCTTTTTCGAAACATCGTATTTATTGGATTCAGCCTTTGGACACTTCCAAATTGTGAAATTTAACGAATCGGTAACATACATGTTATCGTCGTCGTCCCAGTGGATGGCATTGGGGATTAGTATCTTATCCCAGACCAAATCAACCGAGTCATTTTGTAAATCGACTCTTAATATGCAACCAATCGGTTCCAACTCTTCAGGGAAATCGCACATTAACCCCACATAGATGTATTTCCCGTCGTTAGAAACATTACCGTCGTTAGATCTCAGTTTGTTTACTCTTTCAGCAGTCAATTCCTTACATTGAGAATATAGGATCAAATACTCCCATGTCTGGGACTTGAAGTCGCATTTACCAATGCCGAACCTACCGCCAAATAATACGATGTTGATGGAGTCCTTAGGGTCTTCGTCGAGCTGTGGGAAAATCACACCAATGGATTCTTTGTACTGAGGAAGAGATAGGGATGGGTTTTTGATTGATTTCCAAGTGGATTTGTAGTTGTCATTAGATAACTGGAATAGTTCATGTGTTGTGGAGACATTCTCTATGTCCTCCACCTTGTGTATTTGTGCCTTGAAAATATCCACCCATAATAAAGTGTTGGTTTCCTTGATGAAAGTTATACCTTCGGATAGTCTGGCATCATTTTCATGATAGTAAGGCTTAAGATCGTGTAAGCTAACTGTTTCGGGCATTGCAAAGTGGCAGATATTATTATATGTATGCAATATGTCGTCGTCTCCGTTACGATAACTGCGTATTCTGAGTGCAGCAAGAGATGCACCAGAAAAAAATGGTTAACTGCTCTACAGTTAAGTATATATATATATATATACGCACATAAATAGGGACAAAATGGGTTTCTTGAACAGCGACATCAAAAAATCAGAACATGGAAGCAATGAAAAAAGGGGATCCTAGAAACAGGTGTAAGCCACATGATCTTACATAATCGTTGATGATTACATAAACTCGACCATTAGCAAAGCTCTCTGGAAAAGGAAAAGCGTGAAATGACGAACTATTCTCAATCACAGGAACAAAAAAAGGAGATCCTCAGGGAGCAACATGATGGGTCTCTACCAGTCCGCCGCTCAGGAGAGAGGCTCGAATTTAAATACATGATGAAGTAGAGCACCAAATAATGGAAGTAACATTGCTTGTCACCGTCTTGTATATATTGGAACCGACCAAACATTCTGGCCGAGAGACCGGACCGTCGGTCCGGTCTCTGATTACTGCGTTATATAAAAAAATCTCATATAATTTGAAGAACTGGTACCTTCAATGAGGGATTTTAATTACTTATACGACCATGGAACATATTATATGTGTGTGTCGAAGAAAAAATAAACAAAAAAATTTAAGAAGTCTTGAAAAAATGTCTTCCAAACGAAGAAAACACCTCAGGCAGTATATTCCGGCACAGACCTTCGGATCTCTTGAGATTTATTTTATGTTTTATGTATTTTTCATTTGTTTCTCTTTCTTTCTGCTGATCACTCCCAGAGGACGTTTGTTTATGTTTTTCCTTGTTAGGGCTTAATTTCATTTCCCTTTTAGTCTATTCCGCTTCTTGAAAGGGAAAAGGTGTTTTCTAACGGGTTTTGCTCGTGTAATACACACTTACGTATATCCCCTTTTTAGTGGAATTTTGCATTCGAGAAGAGAGGGAAGTTAGGACTTTTGATCACCAATTAGGAAATGAGTAATCGGATTAGGTAATTTAAATTGAAGCTTCCCGTTTTAGGTGCTACTTGCGGTTATTTTGTTTTGTTTCTTGTTTTGTTTTTTTGCTTCATCATG
The DNA here is from genome assembly GCA_030573655.1 of Cylindricascospora bacillispora. Classification (NCBI taxonomy): domain Eukaryota; kingdom Fungi; phylum Ascomycota; class Saccharomycetes; order Saccharomycetales; family Saccharomycetaceae; genus Cylindricascospora; species Cylindricascospora bacillispora. The sequence goes on along the minus strand of JAJMDR010000009.1, from coordinate 207,156 downwards.
TATTCAATTCCTTCAATATGTTACTTTAACTCAATTTGTTGAATACGAATTAGTAATAGCATTAACAAATAAATTATAGGATACATCCCGTCTGTATGCTACGTTTTACGCCATTGAAATGACATTTATATAAAAACTTTGAAAAGATTCGAACATAGTACTAGCAATAATCGTTTTTATTGCTCATCTCGAATATATATATATAGGACTTCTTTTGTTCGGTTGCTCAGTTTTTCTTTCCTTTGTCTTATTCCAGCCAATTCATTATTTAGCTGTTCCTTGTTTGCTTTCGTATGTCGATTGTATTATCTCATAAGAAACCAGACAACAATTAAAGAAATATACGTTCGCTGTTATTTGTTTTATATCAACAATAATAATAATAATAATAAAAATTGTTAGCTCAATTTGTATTAAGTTCGTTTAACTGTTGGTTCTTTTTCTTTTAATTGTCTACAATTTATTATGTCAGAATTCATCGAATTATTTAAAAGAGGCGGTAACCAAGCCGTTGTCATCAACCCTCCTACGGGTACTGACTTCCACATTACCAAGCGTGGTTCTGACTGGATGTTCGCCGCGTTTTGTTTGGTAGCCTTCTTAGCCATTGCATTGGTCTTTTTAATGTTCAGAAAACCAGTTAATGAAAGATTCTTATACTACACTGGTATTGCTCCAACCATGTTTTTAGCCATTGCTTACTTCACAATTGCTTCTAACTTGGGTTGGGCTCCTGTCAGAGCTAAATATAAGCACGTCCAAAGAGGTAACCCTAACCCAGATGAATTAGGTATTAGACAAATCTTCTATGCTAGATATATTGGTTGGTTCATGGCTTTCCCATGGCCGGTTTTGCAATTCTCTTTGGTCGGTAACGTTCCTGTCTGGCACACTATCTTCCAAATTGGTTTGGCTGAAGTTTTCGTTATCTGCTATTTGGTCAGTTCGGTCGTCCACTCCACTTATAAGTGGGGTTATTTCGGTATTGGTACTTTTGCTGCTTGTTTCTGCTGCTGGAGTATCTTCCAATCCACTAGACCAGTCTTGAGAGAAAGAGCCAGAGGTACCCAATTATTCTTCAAGATTTTTTTCTACTGCTTTGTTATTATTTGGGTAGTTGGTTACCCAGTCTGTTTCGCTTTGTCTGATGGTGGCAATGTTCTTCAACCAGACTCTGCTTTGATTTTCTTTGCCATTATAGAATTAATTACCTTAGCCTTCACCACTACTTTGATGGTTATTCCATTCGGTAGTTACATGAGCATTGACGGTGCTGGCTGGGTCCCTAATGATGCTGAAAAGCAAGCTGCTGTCCCAAAGAGTGCTTCTGCTGTCTCCAACAACACCCCATCTCCATAAAGAGCTTAAAAATGTGAATTGTTTTTTTTCTTTTGTTTTAGATCTAGAGTGAAGGTGCAAAGCTTCATCATTATTTTAATTCCATTCCGATTTTATTATCATAATAACTTCTCATTTCCTAATTTGTTTATTTTTTTCTTTACATTGATTGTTCAATAAAAAAAGCACAATTAATATATATATATATATAGTTTTTAATATGTAATATGTTACACTAATTAATGTCAGTTTTATACCAACTATTTTTTATCTCCCTCATTCTTTTGATCCAAACCTACAAGCTGTTTAAATATATCAATGCTGCTATAATATTGTGTTTTGATGTTTTTAGATACTGATATCCATTCGTAACCGTATTTAGGTTCTTGGAACCTTAATTCCTTGACGCAGTTTTCTAGTTCTGATCGTTTGTTCAGTTTACTGAGACATCTGCCTAACCAAACCCATGTGTCTCCATATGATTTGTTAATATTATGGGCCCTAGTAATCCACTTTAGAGCTATTTCAAAAGACCCTTCTCTATAGAAGAATTTACCAATTTCCAGCATTATTAAGTGATGTTTTTGGGTGTTTTTTAAGGCATCTTGAAATAATATTTTATTTTTTTTAGCTTGTATATTCTTTTTTGATTTTAGTAATTCTATCCATACTAATGGATCATTGGGAAACTTTTTCAAACCTTTCGCAATTAACAATGTGCTTTGCTCATAATTTCCAAGTCTGTTTTCCATTTGTATCAATGATACAGTTAATCGTGGATCATTGTTATTTACCGAAATTGCCTTATCAAAATATGATCTTGCTCTAATGGGATGTTTCTTCTCATACAAAAGCGCAAGCTTGATCCAGATGTCGATATTTGATGGGACTTCTTTGATACCTTTGTTATAAACCTCCTCAGCTTTATCAAACTCAGATAAGCCTTGATAAATATCTCCAAGCTGTAGATAAAATTTAGCAAATTTGGGGGATTTGACCATATACTCAGTTTCAAGTAATTTAATGGCTGTTTGAATGTCATTTTCATATCGCAAAAAATTAACATATTTTAAATATAATCTTTCAATATTATCGACCCGTGAAAGAACATCATTTCCAACCACTAATTCGAAAGTTTCTCTTACTTCACGCCATTCTGAGGTTTGTGATAATAAAATCAATTTGGCTATCCAACCATCAAGGAAATCAGGCAATAAATGGATAGTTTTGTTAATGACATTTAGAGCGGCTGGTATGTCGTTAGAAAATTTCCATAACTCTTTGGCATAAATCAATGCCAATTGAGGGTAGCTCTTTAGCATCATATTATCATTGGAAAATAAAATATCTTTAAATAAGTCGTAACTTTCGTTCATTCTGTCCAGCTCAATACATAATTTTCTTAAATCATGCCAATATGTGAGAGCAGTTGGCTCATTTCTAATCAAATGTTTCAAAAGAATTAATTTCACCAATGAGTCTTCCTGTTTTCTTATAAAACTTTGAAATTCCTTTTCTTTAATTATTTTATTGTTATATTTAAGTAAAGCCTCTATAAAGGCAACAGTTGTTTTTGGATATGACTGGTTATCATTAATAGTTAAGGCATCTCTTATGTTATCATATGTGGAAATGGAAGCATTATTCAGTTCTAATGTTTTTAAGCCTGTGAGTAATAACTTGGTTAATTTACCGATAATGGCAGGATCATCCTTATTGTATTTTTCGTCCAAATTAGATAGTAATATCCATAATTTCAATTCCTTGGGTAATGCATTCCGTGCCCTATTTAAAAGAGTTCTAGAATTTATATAATCTTCATGCTTGATCAAGCTGAGGTACAATTCCAGATCATGGGGAACAAATTCTATAGCCTTATGCAATATTTGTTTCTTCTCATCTACATGCGAAGCATAATTTGCGGCTAATTCCCACAATTTACCATTTTTCGGAATTTCTCTCAAAGCCTTTCTTATAACTCTTTGCTTATTAACAATTTTGTCCTCCAGCTCGATAGCCTTCAACCATAATGAAACATCAAGTGAATTAAATCTAATAGCATTTGCAATAATAGTTTTACATTTAAATTTTTCTGTTTCATGTAGTCTAACATTCTCTAACCAAACAATCGGATCTCTGGGACATTCTTGGCAGGCCTGCATAATAAGATTTTTAGCATTTTTAAAATTATTGGCTCTTTCTTCTAATCTAGCATTTGCAATCCAACCATTAGCATTTTTAGGATCTGTCTTCCTATAAGCCTGGAATATTTGACGATTTTTGGTCAAGTCTTCCAAAAGCTCACGCTCATGGTGTGTTTTAGCACTTATATTATCTAGTTCTTTGAGAAATTTATCGGTTTCATTAGTTCCATTGGCAATACTTTCGGCGCCCAACTTATCAACAATAGTTTCATCCAAATGAGTTCTTAGCAGATTTTCTCGTTCTTCCGTTAATTTAACCAAATTGATCGAATTTGGTATAAGAGTGTCTGGTGCAGCATATGTCTTTCTATTCAATTGGGCTTCTAATTTTGTCCTTTTATTTCGTCTGGTAATATCAGTGGCTTCTGGTATGTTGAGCCAGTCATCTTCCTTCAATTTCTGTAAGTTATCTTGTAAATCCTTGAACTGATTATGTTCAGAATGGTTTCGTATCTCAAGTTTCTTCTTGTTCCTGTTCGCCAATTTTTCGTCAATGGATGCAAATATTTCGTGGGCTTCCTTATCCTCTTGCGAATCGTTATTCTGCTGCTGTTGAAATCTCTTAGGTATCCTAGTGCCAGATTTATCGTTAGGTCTGACAGTGTCTTTACCTCTAGTGGAAAACCCAGTAGCACCTCGGCCAATACCTGCAATGTATCTTGGAGGCGGCGATTGCCTTAGAAATGCAAATCTGTCCTCTGACATAATAATAAGATATTTACTAATACCTTGAGCCTACTTTCATTCAGTTGCGATGGGAATACCGTCCTCATACTATAATTATTCAAACTCATCGCCAAATTCCATATATACAAATATGTATACTATACCTGAAAATATACATAACGGGCATGCCATTTGTAGGTCTGTTGCTCTGGATATTACTGGTCTCCATCAAGTTTCTACGGAGGGTTGGCCGAGTGGTCTAAGGCGGCAGACTTAAGATCTGTTGGACGGTTGTCCGCGCGAGTTCGAACCTCGCATCCTTCATTTTTTGCTACTTTTTTCCAGCTGTTAGGCATATATACTGTTTGCAAGGAACTGTAGGATATTCTCAAACTCCAGGTATTGTTTAAGGTAGCTGTGTCCGTGTAGTACCCTCCTTGTGTCTTTGCAATCAACGCAAGTCTAACACGCTTCTGGAGTGCCTTATTTTCGTGTAAACGAGATACTTCACAACAGAAAAAAATAGGACAATATATTAAGGGTTTTGCCTCTTTTTGCTACATCGCTGTTTTATGCTGTTCGTAACAATAACCAACCACTGAGTTCATAGGTAGTAGCAATGCTTAGGTCGATCAAAAACAAGTTCGAGAAATTACAGGTACACGACCAGGTCTCGTTTCAGAGATCAGAGTTGGGTGATATCGATAAGAGGACCATTTATAGGAATAGATACAATCATGGGGTAAATCTTGGCTCTCTGTTCGTGCTAGAATCATGGATATATGGATCATTGTTTGACAAAGGTGGTGATAATGAGTTCGAGGCGATTTCGAAGCAAGCTAAAGAAGAATCTGCTGAGAAGGCTGCTGAGAAATTAAAAGAGCATTATGAAAAATATATAGAGCGGATTGATTGGGATTGGTTACGTAATGAAAGTGGTGTGACCGCCTTTAGAGTTCCTGTTGGGTATTGGCACGTTGACAACGGAAGGTTCCTATTTGGGTTACCCTTTGAACCGTTGTATGAAGTATACAATCGCTCCAAACCATGGGACTATTTGAAAAAACTCATTGAAAAGGCAAATGAGCATGGAATTGGTATCTTGGTGGATATTCATGGTTTACCTGGTGGTGCTAATAACGATGGGCATGGTGGTTATAATCATGGTGGTGCCAAGTTTTTCCAAGAAGCCAGGTATGTCGATAGGATGTGTAACGATGTGTTACCTTTCATTGTGGAAGACGTTTGCAATAAGTACGATAATATCATAGGTCTGCAAATTGTAAATGAATCTGTGTTTGATGATAAGGCCAAGGGACAGAAAAACTACTATCTTAAAGCCATTCAAAAAATTTCGTCAATTGACCCTACTTTACCGGTCATCATTTCTGATGGTTGGTGGCCTGACCAATGGGCTGATTGGGTTCAAGAACAAAGAATTTCCACAAATGTGATAATTGACACGCATATCTACAGGTGTTTCTCGGATGCTGATAAGAGTAAGCATGCCGGCCAAATTATCGATGAATTGGCAAAATCGGTAAATTTGCCAAAGGATAAGGCTGATTTTGTGATTGGGGAATTTTCTGGTGTGTTGGATGGTCAGACTTGGGAAAAGACTCAAGGGGATAGAAATGCCCATGTCCGGGATTTTGTTCAGCGTGAGACCTCTGTTTTTGCCAATGTCGCAAGTTGGGGATGGTTCTTCTGGACATTGCAATTTCAATGGGGAGACGGGGGTGAATGGGGGTTTAAGCCCATGACAAGCAGTGGCGGTTTACCCAAGAGATCCGTAATCTCTAAACTAGCTATTGACGATTCCCAGGTCCAAAAGGCCATCGACGATCATTGTAACTATTGGGATCAGACCTGTAAGGGTAAATCCTTCGAACACTGGAGATATGAAGATGCCATCAATGCAGCCATTGACGACATAAAACAGTTCGCCGAATTCGACAACTCAAGACTTGGAAGATGGCACGCCTGGAAGCAGCAACGCAGGTCACAGTACGTCCAGAACAAGGGCGACAGCGAGTTCATGTGGGAATGGGATCAAGGGTTCGACAAGGCTTTGGAATTATGCAACCGCACGTGAATCTTGATGACTCTTTTTTTTTCAAGACATCAATTTTGTAAACTATGAAAAATTTTGAAATTTTTCAAAATTCTAGACGCCAATCATTAAATATTGCAATTACAAATTTTATATTTAATTGTTGTTGTTCAGTCATAGAAATATATATACGGGTATTTAAGTATCTGCTGTTGTTTCCTGTTTTACAAACTAGTGCTTCTTTTTTCAAGTTCGTAGTGATTGTCTCTTCACAAAATATTTAAATTGAGACATCAGAACAAAAAATACCAAGCGATAGTTCAGGTAATATAGAGATAAATTTTACAGCATAATGTTCATTAAAAACGATAATGTCGGTGATAGAAGCCGTTTAGAAGACTGGAGAATTAAGGGCTACGACCCATTGACTCCACCTGATTTACTTCAACATGAATATCCAATTAGCCCTAAAGGGAAGGAAATCATTGTTACAGCAAGAGAAGGTGTATGTAAAATTTTAGATGGTAAAGATGACCGATTGGTCATTGTTATTGGACCATGTTCTATTCATGACCCTGCTGCTGCTCATGAATATGCTGACAGATTAAGCAAGATAGCGGAAAAACTATCTGATGATCTATTGATCATTATGAGAGCTTATTTAGAAAAACCAAGAACCACTGTTGGATGGAAAGGTTTGATTAATGATCCTGATATTGATAATTCTTTCAAGATTAACAAGGGTTTAAGAATCTCAAGAGAGATGTTCACTCAATTAGTAGAAAAACTACCAATTGCTGGTGAGATGTTGGATACTATTTCTCCACAATTCTTAAGTGATTGTTTCTCCTTAGGTGCTATTGGTGCTAGAACTACCGAATCTCAATTGCACAGAGAATTAGCGTCTGGTTTATCTTTCCCAATTGGTTTCAAGAATGGTACTGATGGTGGTATGCAGGTCGCCATTGATGCAATGAGAGCTGCATCTCACGAGCATTATTTCTTATCGGTCACAAAACCGGGTGTCACCGCCATTGTTGGTACTGAAGGGAACAAGGATACTTTTGTCATCTTAAGAGGTGGTAAACATGGTACTAATTTTGATGCTGAAAGTGTCAAAGATGTGAAGGCTCAATTGAAAAATGCAAAGTTACTTGATGAAGAAGAAAAACAAAGAAGAATAATGATTGACTGTTCCCATGGTAACAGTAATAAAGATTTCAGAAATCAACCAAAGGTAGCTCAAGTTATTAAGGAACAATTATCTGCAGGTGAGAACACAATTTGTGGTGTTATGATTGAATCTAACATAAATGAAGGCAGACAAGATGTCCCTCCAGAAGGTGGCCGTGCAGGTTTGAAATATGGTTGCTCCATCACTGATGCCTGTATTGGCTGGGACTCTACCGTCGAAGTTCTTGAATTATTAGCTGAAGGTGTCAGAAATAGAAGAGCTTTGCATAACTAAGAACAATTATGTAAACTTATATTATTGTTATAAGACTAAGGAAACTCATGATATATATTTAATTCCATTCAATTATTTTTAATTAAAAGAATTTGTTTAGAGTTGGGAAAAAGTTTTAATGTTTTGCTCTGTTAATTATTCTTCTAAGATTACAAAAGTAGCTAATAATCGTGGTGTTATTAAGCTTTGCACGTATATATGTTATGAATTAGTAAATATAGCAATAGATACAATTAGAACTTTTAAAATGAAGTCCGTGAAAAAAAAAATAGTAGTTTAATGAGACAAAAGGGTATTAGTATATTAAGTCTGCGTAATGCTGGAATATTTGTTTTTTTTATTATTTTATTCAGAATTATGAAGTAAATACAACAATTTCATTGCCGATCTGCTGTAGAATTATTATTCTTTAATTGCTGCTCCAATTCCATTATCCTTTCCTTTAATTCCTCGTTTTCCTTTCTAGCTAACTGCAATTCAATCTGTGTTTCCTTAGATCTGCCGTATGCCAACATCTTTGCCATTTCTTTGTTTTCTTTTGTCAATGTTTCTATTCTCAAAACCGTCTTATGTGCCAAGGCCTCTGCATCATATCTACCATACTTAGTTATTGAATTTGTTGGATTTAAAGCAAGTGATGTTAAAATACTTTCTAAATTTTGTTTTGTCTCCTTAAGTTCCTCCTCCTTTTCACGTAAAGATGCAGTTAATTTTCCAAACAAAGTCTCTAGATTGGTTGGTATTTCTACAGTTGGTGGGACATGTGCATTGTCCAGATCAAACCTAAATTCTGTTTGTTTAAAATTTATCCCTTGATTTATTACTGTTTTCAGTCTTTGGATTTCATTTTCTAAAGATTCTATTTGCGTTTCCTTCATTTGTAATTTTAAATTTAAGGTATCATCATTCTTCATCGAAGTAATCATCGAATTATTTTGGCTATCGGTGTTAAGTTCTGGACTGTTAGGATTTGAATTAGATACGGATACTGTTCCTGTATTATTGTTATTATTATTTTTGTTATTTTTGTTATTATTATTGTTGTTAGAATTATTCGTAGGTAAAGTATGTTCATTCCAGTATTGACTATTTCCTGCAATCGAAGTTGGGTTGTTATTAGGATTCATGACACCGTTTAATTTCCCCTGAAAGTTATAACCGACTGATATCCCGCTGTTAGTTGTATTATTCGAAGAAACATCAGGTAAATTAGATGTGGACTGATGTGATAACAGTTGATTAGATAATACGTTGGGGTGCACCGAATTTAATAACATAGATCTCGAATCCTTACGTTTTAGATTCTGTTGTTGGGTTTGACCGACTGAATTTAGTCCAAATGGTAAATTTTTGACCGACCCATCTAAAGTTTGCTGTGAATCATATCCATAAGACATATAATTCATTGTTCCCACTAAAATATCTTTATTTTCGTGCTTGTGATTCTTCACACCTAAAAAGAAAACTGAGAAATGCTTAAATAAAAGTAAAAGAAGAAATTTTTAATTGGACCAGCTCAATCACTTGTTAATACCTCCAGCTATCTTCTTAGGCTATATGTGTACTTCAATGGAGAAGAACTTAAAGTGAAGATTAGAAGAGTTTGATATTCATCGAATCCCACCTTCCTTTCAATATTTTTCTTTTCAAAGACATAAGATACATTCACGTGTGGTGATATGCCATTAAGCATCCGATTCTCTATAGTGAACCGGGATCTAACACAGTACTGAAATCATAGATATATAATGAATGTGTAGTTGCTAATATGTAATTATATATCCATTAGTTAGAAACTCTTTTGTAGAAATAAATGTAGCCGTTTGTTTGTATCTCCTCAATATTGTCGCTGGCGACCAGTTTCTCATCATTGTATAGCACCCAGTGTACTCCTAATTTCCCATCAATTTCCAACTGCTTCTTTATGAATGTGACGTAGTGGCCCGACTGAACAGAGTTACCTTTGTGACAAATTATAGCTGATAATTCATAAGGTGCGATGGTGTCGTAACCAAATTCCTTGTTCGAGGACTCAGAGGCAGCTTCTTCTTGAGGTGATTCATCGTGATCATCCATATTGTTAAACACCCATTCCACACTACGAGTAACATCATTATTATTTAATACCAATGCCTTTTTACAGAGCTTAGGGTCTAGCCCCATAGACACCATGTTATCCAGTGATTCTGCATCTACATCATCCCCTTTTGACTCTTGCACGGGAGCAATAAATTCGGTGTTTAAATCTGCATCATCCATGTGAGCAAATAACCAATTCATTGCACTCTCAGAATCTTGGTTTCCAGTGTTATATAATGCACGAGTGATGGCATTTTCAGTGAATCCCATTTCTGATAATTGAGAAACTGCACCAGGCAATGGAACAAAGGATGTAGTAGAATCAGCATCTTCATCCTCAAGCAATTTCTCATTTTGTTCGTCAAAACCAGTAGCCTTGTATTGAGAAAGATCCAAATGTTCGGAAGTTTCCTCGACATTTACACCTGGGGCAAATAATGTGTTACTAACTTTTACCGGATTCCAATTCTCTAATTTAATTCTTCCTGGGTTAATTATCAAGGTGTCTGGAACAGTTTTAAACCTTTGTCTTTTGGACGCATTGACCATTTTTTTACAATTAGGGCATTTGAATTCTATGATTTCATCTTTGAAAAAATCACTAATCCTATCCAACAATTTTTCTGACTTATCCTCTATATCATCTTTTGTTTCATTTAATAACGGAACTTGGATAAATTCTGATGGTGATTGTGTATATTTAACCTGTTTACATTCCAGACATTGCAATCTATCTTCCATGGAAAATTTCATTAAATCATTTGGACTACAAGACTGAGCTTTGAAGATTTTCTTGTCTAATTCATCAATAAAAAAGGTTAGAAACTCCATTGCATCCTGTTGTCTATTGGTCCCGAACTCATGATGGGTAGTTGCAATGCACTTCTTCAACAACGAAGGCTTGATACCCTGAGGGTAATTTGATGGATTTGATTTGAAAGCGTTATTTAATTTGATCAATTGGCATTTTAAATTACTATTTGGATAAACAACATCCAAGGGGAACTCATTACCTAAGGAATCTAAAGACCATGAATTAACCCCATCGTTTAATAAGCACTGCAATACTGCGTTCAAATAACATGAATTACCCAAATTCAATAATCCTACACCGACGGATTTACTTGGATTCAACTTTGTTAATTCAGTTCCACTAGAATCAACCATCCTGAAGTCCCATTCCATATTTTGTTGAACTTGCATTTCGATCAACGTTTTTTCCTTTTTAATACCTGTCAATTGGTTTACATCATGGATACCGAATTGTTTCAATGTATTAATCAATTGCGATTTATCATTAAATTTGACCTCTTCATCACAGGAATAACAATGCAAGTCATACGAATCACCAGTCAATGATCCCAATTTCAATGCAATGCAGTGTTGATTATTCTTTTGGAAATGATCTAAGGCATGCGAATTCCCGTGTATGCCCACTTGCTCTCTCCCGCAGCCTAATTTGCCACAATGCAAACACAACCATAAGTTTTCGTTTAAATCACAGGAACTACATTTTAACTGCTCCATTAAATCTAGTTTCTTCTCCGGATGCACAGTCAATTCGTTCAAATGATGACATGGCTTAATCTCCAAATTCCAAATATTGGTCTCATCTACAAGTCCTTGGGATTTAGCATTTAAAATTTGATCCACTTTACTTGAAATAGTTGCATTGTCATTATCATTAGAGTTTAGAATTTGTGTACGTTGTTCAACTCCGCTATCGTATTTCCACAATGACCACTGCGTGTCATAAGTATCATCTTCTGATTTTTCAATAACTTGTAACTTGATCTTCTTATTAGAGTCAGCATTGGTGTCTGATCCATTGCTATTCTCTTCCTCTTCGCTACTTCTTTTCTTAAACTTGGCAATATTCAAATAAGTAACATGTTCATTACTACCACAGCGGTTATATTTAGTGACTTTTCTATGGAATGGTAAATGCTCAGTACATAAGGCTTGGAAACATGACAAACATAGATTTAGAGAAGATGCCGTATCAACAGGTTCTGTATCATTAAAGTACGACTTAAAGCAATAAATACATTCATCTTTAGAGATTACTGACGGAACAGTAACAGAGTCTAGGATTTCTTCTGCCATTTTTACAACAAGTGGATGGTGCTGATGTGGCACTGATATATCTGATCTGTTCACTGTGTGAAACTTTCCAATTTTTTCGTCTTATTTCACAGACTCAACCTATGCTTCTTATGAACTTACGGTTAAAAATCTACAGTTAATTGAGAAGACGTAACGTTCCCTATTTGTAGGTGTTGATTTTTAAATACAGCTTTCATTTGCTGTTATTTTTTTCTATTATTTAATCCACTAAAAATTACAAAGCACATATAAAGAGGTCTATACACACATCTCAAACAATCAAAACTATATAACGGAGAGAGAGATAGAAAATGCAGAAGAAATGCGAATCACAGGAAACAGTATTTAACTACACCGTAGACACTTAGACTTATAATAGTAATAATAAAACTATGCAAAAGGAATGCATCACCGGAAGTCATAACATAAAAAGGCATATGTATGTAATACATCCAATAGGCGTTAGAAATACACTTGGATATCTTAACAACCAAATTATCTTTAGGTTTACCTTCTAGTTTCTGCTTTAAAGTTGGGATATATACCATGAGCTCATCTTCCTCTTTGTTACCAGTGCGTGTCATCCTCGCTTCCTTTATTAATATATACGTATATATGTAGGTGTCGTAATATACCCGTGGAATACTAGATCAGTTAGGCTGACTATGATCTGCTTGTCTTATCGATTTCCCTACTTTTCAATTTTAAACTGTTGGACCTTGCTTCCTCCCTGCTATGAAATTTGTTTTGAAGTTGCTAATTCTCGAGAATACCTGTTTTTCAAAGCGATTGTCTTCTCGAGATAGATTCACAATCAAGAAAGAAAAAAATACAATAGCATATAAAAAATCGTCTTACTATGTTGAAAATAAATAAATGAATAAACAGAAATGTGTATAATAGAACTTCAGGAGGCTGTCATTGCTTATCTCCTTTAAATACTGAGAATATGGAATGTCTTTTGGAATTGTTATTCGAACTTGCCAGACCGCCGGGTCTTTCAAGATTCCCTTGCGCTTTGGCAATAGACTTCCGTATTTCTTCTGAATGCGGTGCCTTTACATCAAGATTCTTATCAATTCCGTCTATGCCGTCATCGTCTTTTTCTACATCCCTAGTTACTTCTATTTCAGTCGTTCGAGTTTTATCGACATCCGAATTCACCGAATGATGACGTTGATGTCTCATTGAGGAATTGGATGCAGATGACCTTAGCTTGGTTGCGTTTGTAGTAGAATACAATGTATCCGTCGATTGATCCATTCCAATCAAATCATTTCCAACAGGCCCACCAATAGTAGGTGAATTGAATCTAACTTCTCTTAAACTTAGATCCAAGGATTTACGTCCTATGGGTTTGCCATTATCAATTTCTTCAGCTGCCTTTAAACTTTCTTGGTTGGGGTTTGACCATCCCATATCAACACTTTTTTTCTGTCTTAACTGATTTATATCGAAATCAATACTTTCGCTTGAATGCAATCCACTGTTATGGCTAAATTCAATGTTCTCAAGTGATGGAGATAGTTCAATACTGTCTTTGCTGAAGTCCATTTCATTAAAGGTTAGATCCAATGTGTGCTGTTGAGAGGCTGTGTTTGATAACCTTAAATTATGTGGAGGTGAATCAATACCTAGTTCAGTATCCTGATTATTCTTTGTTCTTGGTGGGGACATGTCGATTAAATTTTCCTCCTCCACAGATATTATGTCATTATTTGTAATAGTAGCACTTTTTATTGAACCATTCCATGATTTATTGCGAGCAATATCAGGATTTCCAGCAATGACAGGTCTTCCCGATATTTGGTTCAGAGGATTTTGTGTGTTCGGAGTCGACAGGGCGTGAAATGAGCTTTTATTTGGAATTGGTTGATTGGCAGACATCATTGGAAAATTCCCACTTTCCCACCCCTGTGATTCCATCTTAGTGGAAGGAGGTACATTATGTGGTGTAATAGAGTATTCATTTCTTATATTACTTTCAGTAGACGGGTGGTGGTCCGCATAATATTGCACTGTTACATTTTGTTGAGGTAAAGTATGTTGATTTCCCATGTTTGATACTTGGGGTGGAATTATTGATTGCCTATATTGATTTGATTTATCCTGAACATAATTCTGTGGATCTGGCATAAATTGTGACGCCTGATTTATCCTTGGAAATGGATTAGTCGACTTGTGTTGTCTTACTTTGGATTGGGTTGCCACGTTATTAACCATAGATTCTGACTGAAAACCTGGATCTACTCTTGTATTCACAATACCTGCTGAGGCATTATTTGAAAATGACTGTTGTTGAACGTCTCCAGAGGTAGCTGTTGTAACTTTCAATTCTTTGTCCAAGTAATTGTTCAATTCAGTCATCGTTGGATAATATTGCCCATCAACGACATCGGATTGTACCATATCATTATGCTCAATTTTACTACTACTTCTTGATACAGTATTCTCAGGGGTATTTATAGAATTAGCAGAACTTCTTAATGATTCTCCCGTATTCGAAGGAATCCTAGATATTTTACCTACTAGCTTTTTATCATTAAACTCTTGTGATATTTCAGTTGGTCCACTTGGAACTTCTAAAGTGGATTCTGCATTATTTATGGGAGTGGCCACTTGTTGTGGTCGAATGTTTGGTTGTAAATTTTTGTTAATAGAAGTCCCAACATCAATTGGCAATTTTGGAGCTGTTTCAAAACTTGAAATGAATAAATCATTCACTTTTTCTTCATCAAAGGGGTCAAATGGTGTGTTTTTGTCATTAATCTTTTGTTGTAAGGTGAACAATTGAGAAAGTACATTTTGAACTTTGCTTTGATACATTGCGTATTTTTCGAAATTATATGGTCCTTTGCCATAGATATCTTCAATTGGAACATTAACTTTCATAATATTGCAAATATGGTATAATACTTGATAAATATTGGGTCTTACATTGGGATTCTCCGCTAACATGATGATTATTAAATTAATTAATTTCGACGAGTAGTTGTTCGAAGGAAATTCAAATTTTGAGTGCATCATAGCAAATTGCCCAGTTAATTCAAATGGGGTAGTGTAAAATAACAACTTATAAAGAAAAATGCCCAAAGCCCAAATATCTGATTTCTCATTAATTGGGAGATACCTGTATAAATCAATCATTTCTGGTGATCTATATTGGGGTGTTGTATGAACGAAAATATCTTGAGTCAATACAGCAATATCTTGATGACTAAATATGAGCGGGAAACAAGTGGAAGTCGACCCAAAATCACATAATTTAAAATTATTTTGAGAGTCCACTAGAACATTTTCAATTTTAATATCTCTATGAATCAAGGGTTCTTTCAAGTAATGCATTTGAGAAACGGCTAAGGTAGTATCAAACATAATTTTTAAAATCTCATTTTCTGATAATTTCGTAGCCAATCTTTGATTCATGTAGTCTAGTAGTGAGTTATTAGGACATAATTCCATTAACAACAAAACCTCATAACCTGGGATACCATTTTTGTTTCTACATGCATTAGAATCATAATATTGAACAATGTTAGGACAGTTTTTCAGCTTTTGCATAACTTCTACTTCATTTCTCATCTCATGTAATCCTCTTTCATCTGACAACACCACCCTCTTCAAACAAGCTAAATCATTTATTTTCAATGAAGACAGCTCCTTTTCACTACCAGACTCATCATCATCATCATTATTATTATAATTGGTATTATCAAATTCATTCAAATATTCAATGAATTTTACAACATAGATTTGAGCGAACCCACCTTCAGCTAAATACTTTACAATCTCTACCTTGTGTGATCCAACAGAAATTAATTGACCCTGTACATATCTTTCTGTAGCTTTATTTGGTCCTGCTGAACTACTTCTTGAAGTTGGGTTAGCACTGGACATAGCTTATCAATGATTCCTTAAAAGTGTATATATATGAGTGTGATAATTGCAAATATTAACTCAGGAACAAAATCTCATTTATGTGACAAAAAAGGAGATTTAAAATAATATATACATATAAGTATATATCTAAGTAATTATACCTATGGAATTACTCTTCTGTCTTTACTTTTGCTTGCCTTTTGATTTGAAGAGAGTGTTTTTTTGAATGTCCTTTTTTTCACTTTGAAATTTTTGAATGAAAATGCTTAAAAGTCTATTATAATACATAATATACATTATGGAATAAAATTATGCT
This sequence comes from Cylindricascospora bacillispora, assembly GCA_030573655.1. Classification (NCBI taxonomy): domain Eukaryota; kingdom Fungi; phylum Ascomycota; class Saccharomycetes; order Saccharomycetales; family Saccharomycetaceae; genus Cylindricascospora; species Cylindricascospora bacillispora. Next base: position 191,047 of record JAJMDR010000009.1, on the reverse strand, counting down.
AGAGATTCTTCAATAAAGTCTTTAAAATCTTGTCTATTTCACTTGTCGTAAATGGTACAAAGATTATTTCCTGGCCGAGGTTATTCTTAGATAATTTCATCAAGTTGTGTTCAATGAATTCGGTTAACATTGTTCTTAAAGAAATTTCATTTGATGCGATAAAATCCTTTGAACACAAAGTTAGGAATTTCTTAAATTCTATACCATCCTTAATAGAGGCTGTTGAATTTGTCTTTTTCTTTTTCGAATTTGTTTCTATCATTTTAGATACCTGAACTGATAATAGCAATTTAAACATTTTCTGTGAATTTAAGGTTAATGTCTTGATGACCAAATCAATTGATTTCAAATTAGAAATGGTCTCTGACTTACCTATCTTTAATATATCATTGAATGATGATTCAATCAGGGAAGGTTTGAAATTTGTCACGTCGTGGAAGATGAAATTAAAATTTTGAGATTTAAAATTATCCCACAATAATGGTGAATAAATATGATCTGCCGACGCAATCATTGCAATTTGTCTAATGTTTGACAACTTAGAGAACATTTGTTGAAATGTAGATTTTCTTAAACTTGGACCGTCTATATTATGGATAATCAATATCAGTTTAATTTGAGTCATTTCGAATTTGTAGAAATTAATCATCTTGTCTATATTTAAAAGGACATGATTTCCCCAAAATTTAGTTTCCTCTCTATTCAAACTCTGAGGTATTAATATTTTTTGAATTTCCTTAAATATATCTCTATAATTACAAGTTGGGTTATATCCATTTATAATTAAACATGGGATACCATTGTAAGAAGGTTTATTAGATAAGCCATACGAGATGGCCAAGTTTTTAGATAAGTATTCGACACCAAGTTTTTCCAGGAATTCTCTCTTCGAGCCTATTCCATAGAATAGGAGTGAGAAGCCTTGAGATAACTCCAGCCAGAACTGCGGAAATAATTTCTTTTGTAAATTAAATAACTTATCAGACTGTGCCAGATGGAACTTGTTGTTAAAGAAGTTCAGCACATTGAAGTATTCATTATTCGACAAATCTGGCGCCAAAGTCAAAGAATTATCATTGGATGAAGTATTTCTATGCTTGTTAATATTTTTTCTTTGTTCGAAAAACCCTTCAAACGTATCCAAAAACAACGAGTTCGACTTATCATTGAACGATTTATTATTCTGTTTATTGAGCAATTTGTTACTGTAATTCTGAGGTATCTTGGTTGGGACGAAGTTTTTATTCAGTTTTATGTTAGGTTTATTCGATGAATTATTGTCTGATATATTATCCTTGTAATCCTTTAAATTACTCAGTATAATCTTCTTCAAGGGAGAGGTGAAATCATGACTGGCAAAATCCTTTGTGGACTTTCTAGGTGTGCCCTGTATCTCCTCTATATTTTGAGCGTCATTTATGTTTTCGTCAACTTGTTCAATACTTTCTGTCACCTCGACATTGCTCTTGGAAGCCGGGTCTTGGCCAACTAATAGATCACTACGCGATATGATAATATCCTCTTTACATATACGTCTGCGTCTATGTTTGGAGGTCTTGTACCTGTCTTTAATTTTGGTTACTTTCTTTGATGGTGAAGACAATATATCAATATGATCCACAATGTCCGACTCGGTCATAGCTCTTAAAGTTCCTGGACTATGTTGGTTAACCTATTCCCCACACGTATAACACCTGGCCAATCACTATGCTTGATATTTTAGCAGGTCTCAGGTCTCGAATGAAATGTACCATATCCATAAATCATCGATGCATTTACTTCAATTCAAGTTCTTATTCTTCCAATTTCACACGTGACTAGATACTACTTGCAGACTATCACTACAGTCCAGCACCTCTCCTCAACCATACGCTGAAATACCGGGCTATATACTGGACAGGAAGATTCCTAGCCTCCCCAAGCCACTGACATTATCATAGGCCTGCATCTCGTTGTCTGGTTAAGAGTGCAACTCCATGGATTGTGATGACATCCAGCGACCTATGAATGAGATCAAGCTACTGAGTTTGCCCAACGATGTCTCATATGGGTATGCCCATGTACAGCCATCAGTACTGGGCTTATCTTGCCAACCTCTAAGCTTCTCACTAGGGCTGGGCCGTTCGGTACACCCGGTGTATCATTGGCGCCCTCTCAGAAGTATACTAACTAAAAGCGGACACGCACGCACACACTATGGAGTTGCGGTGAATATGCAAATGCCATATCTGTGGGATACACAACCTAGTCGAGAAGGTAAGGCCAGGGCAGATGGGGGGAGAGGGGGTTGTTCTTGGGTTTACCAATTCCTGCCTGTTTATAAGGATCCAACTACCGTGCCTCCAACAATCCGCACAGAACACACTGCAGATAAGTCTTCTGCTCAATTGCACTCAAGTCGCGACCGACTTGACGGTCGCATAGGTTACTACAGCCGCCGCAGCATTGCTGATGATGACGCAGCCCTGAAGGCGGGTATATGTCGCAACCAACTCTAGCTACCATGGACCCCAGCAACCCCACAGCAACCGTCCACCGACTGTCTTCTAGATGGCAGACCCACCAGTGGGCGATCCTCTAGTCATTGCAGCGAGACGCTGAGAGATGCTGATGCGTTACCTATGGTTGCCGTAGCATTGTGCTCCCGTGATATGTATGCACGTGATACTCCATTTTTTTCTTTTTTCTTTTTTCTGAAAATTTTTTTCTTTTTCAAAATTTCTCGAAGATCCAAAAAACTGAAAAACTTATTTAATGACTGATAAACAGACATCTCTATTCGATCGTATCCGCGAGTTGCTCCCGTCCCACATTCCCCTCCGTTGCCACTCCGAGCATAAGGTACCAGGATAGCATATATTGTCTATAATACCAACCCAAAAAACACGTATCAACAATGGCACAGGAAGATCAAGCTACTGCTCAAGTCACCGAGAATGTCGCTAACTTACATTTGGATGAAACCACCGGTGAAATGGTTTCCAAGTCTGAGTTGAAGAAGCGTATCAAGCAAAGACAAATCGAGGCCAAGAAGGCTGCCAAGAAAGCCACCTCTACCGCTCCTGAACCTCCTAAGAAGAAGAAGAATAACGATTTATTCGCCGACTTGGATCCTTCTCAATACTTCGAAGCTAGATCTCGTCAAATTTTAGAATTGAAAAAGACCAATAGTCCAAACCCTTACCCTCACAAATTCAGTGTATCCATCTCCAATCCTGAGTTCTTGTCTAAATACAACCATTTGGTTAAGGGTGAGACTTTACCTGAAGAGAAGATATCTATTTCTGGTAGAATCCACGCTAAGAGAGAGTCCGGTTCCAAATTGAAATTTTATGTCTTACATGGTGACGGTGTGGAAATTCAATTGATGTCCCAATCTCAAGATTATTATGATGAATCCAAGTATGAAGACGATCACAACTTATTGAAGAGAGGTGATATTGTCGGTGTCGAAGGGTATGTTGGTAGAACTAACCCTAAAAAGGGTGGTGAAGGTGAAGTTTCCGTCTTCGTTAATCGTATTATCCTATTAACTCCATGTTTGCATATGTTGCCAGCTGATCACTTTGGTTTCAAAGACCAAGAAACTAGATACAGAAAACGTTACTTGGATTTAATTATGAACAAGGATTCAAGAAACAGATTTATTATACGTTCCCAAATTATCCGTTTCATTAGAAATTTCCTTGACCAAAGAAATTTCATTGAAGTAGAAACCCCAATGATGAATGTCATTGCAGGTGGTGCCACTGCTAAACCTTTCATTACTCATCATAACGACTTGAACATGGATATGTTTATGAGAATTGCTCCTGAATTATTCTTAAAGGAATTAGTTGTTGGTGGTATGGACCGTGTTTATGAAATCGGTAGACAATTCAGAAATGAAGGTATTGACATGACCCATAACCCAGAATTCACAACCTGTGAATTCTATCAAGCTTATGCTGATGTATACGATTTAATGGATATGACCGAACTATTATTCTCAGAGATGGTTAAGGAAATTACAGGCTCTTATGTTATCAAGTATCATCCAGACCCATCTGATCCATCAAAGGAATTGGAGTTGAACTTCACCAGACCATGGAAGAGAATTAACATGATCGAAGAGTTAGAAAAGGTATTCGATGTTAAATTCCCACCAGGTGATCAATTGCATACTCCAGAAACAAACAAATTCTTGAAGGACATATTGATTAAGCACAAATTAGATTGTCCACCACCTTTAACTAACGCAAGAATGTTAGACAAATTAGTTGGTGAATTAGAAGATACTTGTATCAACCCAACCTTTATTTTTGGACACCCACAAATGATGTCTCCATTAGCCAAATATTCAAGAGATATGCCAGGTTTATGTGAACGTTTCGAAGTTTTCGTTGCTACAAAGGAAATCTGTAACGCTTACACAGAATTAAACGATCCATTTGACCAAAGAGAACGTTTCGAAGAACAAGCTAAGCAAAAAGATCAAGGTGATGATGAAGCTCAATTAATTGATGAAACTTTCTGTAACGCTTTAGAATATGGTTTACCACCAACTGGTGGTTGGGGTTGTGGTATTGATAGATTAGCCATGTTCTTAACTGATTCCAACACTATTAGAGAAGTCTTATTATTCCCAACTTTAAAACCTGATGTTATGAGAGATGACTTAAAGAAGGAAGAGAAATAAATATAAATAATAGTAATAATATAATATAATCTCTCTTTTTTTGTATAAATTTTATATAGTTCCATTCATCTTTAGTTGATATAATATTGTAAAATGTATGTTCATAGTTATACAAATCTGCCTAACTTACCACTCCGCTTCAGTTCTAATGCCTTTTTATATGGTGGATTCGTTGGACTTTGAACAGGATCCAGGGAATGGTTAATTGCAACTTTTTCAGTAAATAGATCGGATAATTCGTTAGTTATAGTGTATGTTGCATCTGAATCAAATGATTCCAGACTACCGCATGCCATGAATTCGGCTATTTCTCTGGTAGGATCACTCCATTCTTGGATGCTTTCGTCCTTCTCAGTGTTCTTATTATTAAATAAATCTTTGAAAAATTCACTGACAGATACATTTAAATCCAACTTAGGAGTCCAATCCTGTGGTGGATTGTAACCTTGGCATACGATAAAAGCTTCTAATGAGGTACCACGGGATGATCTTGGTTTAGCACAAATAACAGATTCAAAGAGATAGCCTAATTGAGAATACAGCATATCAATGTCTCTTCCTCTAAATATTTTAGCTACAAAAGTTCCTTTAGGTCTTAATATGCAGGTGGTTAATTGCAATGCACTCATTATTAACTGCTGTTGAATATATTCATCTAAATCATGCAATCCTGTTACATCAGGTGCACCATCACTGCATACAAAATCGGCCTTTTCATTACCAAATAATTCTAGAATCTTGGTAAATGTTTTTGGGTGGGTGATATCTGCTTGTAGCGTAGTTACGTTGTCAATTGGTGACATTGGCTGTAAATCGACAGCAATGATTTTCTTGTTCCTGTTTTCGTTTTTATTGTCCTTAAATAAAATTTTAGAAAGAACTTGAGACCATGAACCTGGAGCTGCACATAAATCAACTACTCGTTTTAAGTTTGGATCATCTAAAAAATGAAACTGTTCATTTAACTGAAGTAATTTAAATGCTGAACGTGCACGATATCCTTGTTCTTTAGCCTTACGATAATACAAATCTCTTTTATCCTTACTATTTTTGCCCATAGTTAAGAATGGAAGTGTGCCCAACGGTTGATTATTTAATTGAAGTTATAATGTTATGTTTATATATTACCCGTTAGCAGCAATTTCTCAAAAGCTCATCGATGAATTGTTTTGAAAAATTTCAAAATTCTTAGAAACCATCCTAAATACTGTGATATATAAAGATACAAATATACAGAAACATGACCAGACAACAATCAAAATCGCTAAGTTCATCCATACATACCCCAGTCTTCTTCTAATTCTACTTTAGAAGTGTCTAGTTCTTTTAGATGGTTGTTTTCCATTACGTCATCTCTGCATAATGGGCATGTAGAACTCTTGGAGAGCCAAATCGAAATACAATCCAAATCAAATCTATGCCCACAGTGAGGTAGTTTTACCACTAATGGATATTTATCATCTAGGTAGTTACAACAACAAATGGGACAGGAGTCGGAGTCTTTCAATTCTCTGGAGTTCATTCTTGGTAATCCTTCAATAAATTCCATTGGACAACCTTTCTTGCTTTTGTCTTCCATTTGTTGTAACAAATCTTCTTGCATTGACTCAGGCATCATTTGAGATAACAATTGTAAAAGTACTGTAGAGTCATCACTATTGTTCTCATCTGTAATTCCATTGCTATACAGCAGCTGAAATAATTCATGAAATTGAGTCCTTAGACTTCTACGTTGTGTAGTTTCAGACGTTCGTGAAATATTATGTTCATCTATTTAGACTCTGAATGTATATGTTTATTAATATATAGCAATTCATAATCGGGTTGTTAGTTACAAACATTTGCTAATATTGTATAACATCAAATACTATTATATATGTATATATAAATAGATATTGACATAGAACTATTGGTAATAGTAAAAAAAAACATACCATCATAAGCAGACATTGTTGAAATAGAACAGTTCTCTTATGCTTGAGAGCTCTATCTACCTTTTTGTATCCTGCTATATAGCTTTGCCACACACAGTCTAGATGTAACAATAAATCTATATGAAAAATATGCACAATTATATATTTAGGGCGCCTGTGTGCAGGTTTTAAACCATAACACTAGTTTTAGACTGTGTTTATATAAAAGTCAACGAGATAAGAAGGCATTATATTTCACAGTGGTTCCCATAGCATTAGGGAAGTTGCTACAGTTGCATCTGGATTCCTTTTTTTACGTTTTTCTTGGACAGTTATAGAGTTTAAACCGATTGTTTTGTTTATAGTTTTGAACCTAACAGAATGTGTTAGTTTGTAATTGTTCTTGTTAAATCTGGCAGTGTGAACCTTTGATTCTATACCATTGATATCCCACAGAGTAATCTTATCGTTTTCAGCAGACTGTCTGGAATAAAATTTGTTCAAAGATCTATTGTTAATAGTTTCGAGCATTTCTAAAGTGTGAAAGGTTGGGTTGTCGTCAACCGTCCTAAAATATTGTTCAAAATTGTTGCTGCTGGTATTTTGGAAATTAACCTGAGAATGCATTACATTGTTACCATTGTCATATATTTTGTATAATACCAATTTGTATGTCCAAATTAAATTAATGCATGACATTAGTCCTACTAGGAATAATATATAAAAAATCTCCCAGTATGAATCAATGAGTTTCAACATAGAAGTTAGATTACCAGCATTATGGTTATTAATTGAGGGATTGAGAAGTTTCGGATATGCTGTTGAGCCTTGAATAGTAAAAACATTTCTGAAAATTATAAAACTATCTCTAAACAAAGAATGCATCATTGTAAGTGGTATTTTTAACAAAGTTAGCAAAAGCCAATTCAGTCTAATCCATATTATATTATATAGAAATTGTGAATTTGACACCATCATCTTGAAATTTTCTATAGTTATTTATTGTTTGAGTGTAGCTATTATTATATTATTCTTGCTCCATAGAAATATATATACTCCCATGCAGCCATATATGTAAATGTGAGAGTATATAATCTAATTATCAAAAACTATTTTTATATTTTTACACTAACATGCATATATATACCAGGTATGAGCGTATTTGTTGTGTGTGTTTTTCTTTAATGACGCTGTCGTCACAAAATAAGATTATTTTAGGGACACAAATAATACTACAGAAATATACAGGTGGGAACAAGGAATTATTTAAACGTTTCTCTTAATTGCGTAACAATTTTATTCCAATCAGTTTCGTTCGAACCGTTAGCATTTTTCAACGAAAGGAACCGTTTCATGGCATCATTATAACCAACTATATTATTTTCAACTAGTGAAGTATTGGATAATTTCAAAAGTTCGTTTCTTAGCGGTATCGGAATATTTAACGATATGTCTAAATAACAACATTGACACATATTATGACGCTTAGCACAACTTAAGCAAATTAGGGTTATGTTACCTGCATTGTTGTCGTCACTTGAAGATGCCCATCTGTATATCTGGAATGGCAAAGTACAGATTTTACATTTTCTCTCTAAATTTTTACTTGTAAATAATTGGATCTTTTTATTATTGTCTTTATCCATTGACAAGCACGATTTACATATCTGCAAAGAAAAATCTTGACTCATTATCCTCGACAAAAGATATATTGGCTGATTAAGATTGTTGCCAAACTATCTGCCTGCTTGTTTGTCTTTGTGTGTTTTCATTAAAAACTGTGTTCGCATATTTCGTAGAACAAAAATTTCAAGATCCATACATAATAATTTATAGTTTTAAGAGATGAGGTTACAAAAGTATACATAACACGACCTTCAAAACAAAAGAATCAATCAAGATTAGACAATAATATAAAAAAATCAATTACAATATAAAAAATCTAATTAATAATTCACTTAACATTCAATGTTACATAAGAAAAAAGAAATCAAAATGGAAATACGCTATAAAAAAGGGTTCCTAACACGAAGTCGTCATAAATTTCTTATAACAAGAAAGCGGCAGCACCTGCTACTAAAGCACCAACACCAGCTTCCAATACAGCGGCACCGTTCCTGGTCTGAGAGGCAACAGTGGCGGAAGAGGATTCAGAGACAGCGGAAGAAGATGGACGAGCAGAGGAAGATTCTGCGGAAGAAGATGGACGAGCAGAGGAAGATTCTGCGGAAGAAGATGGACGAGCAGAAGAGGAGGCTTCTGCAGAGGTGGAGGCTTCTGCAGAAGAGGATGGACGAGCTGAAGAGGAAGATTCTGCAGAGGAGGATGCTGCAGCGGAGGAGGATGCTGCAGCGGAGGAGGATGCTGCAGCGGAGGAGGATGGCTCAGCAGAAGAAGATGGGGCAGCAGAAGAAGATGCTGCACCAGAAACATCCTTAGTGGCGGCGTCGATAGCTGGCAACAATCTGGTGGAGTACCATGGTAAACCAGCAACAGTGGCGGTAATTTCATCGTAGTCTAACAAAGAGAATAAAGTGGTGTAAGATTCATCAGTGTAAGTGGCAATTTGTCTGTAGACAGATAAAACATCTGGTGGTAAGTTGAAACCAGTGGATAATAACCTCAAATAGTCGGATAAGTTAGAGTTGATATCGTTAATAATGGCCAACAATTCAGCGTTTTGGACTGGTGTGACATCAGCAGCGTTACCCAAAGAGGCAGCAACAGCAACGGCAGTTAACAAAGATAATTTGGAAAAGGACATTTCTATGTGTATGTGGGAGCGAATGTAGTAAGGATATGTAGTGTTAATTAAAATAAACTGTTATCAGTTGTATTACTTTAATTCTGTTTGGTGTTACTTTTTCCAGGTCTAACGAAAGAACAGGAAGAGAATTAGGAGAATAGAAGATTCAGATATGAGGTAAAATGGTGGATATTTATACAATTTTTTTTTCTAAATCATCTTGAAGTTGCTAGATGTAAAAATTGAAAAAAAAGGATCAAAGCCAAGGAAATATTACAACCTAATAGCTTCGACAAAGTATAGCCAGTTTTGTTGGATTTAGTATTTGTTATTGTTATTGCTATTGTTATTATTATTGTAATTCTATCCTTTTCTCCTTATTTTAATTTTTTTATAATTTTTGTATATTTTCTTCTGCCTAATGGTATTAGCTAGCTACCTTACTATTAGAATTCTTCTTTTCTATTTTCTCGGACGAAATTAATGATTAAATAATCATTTTAGAAATCTCATACCTCAAATGGCAAATTGATATATTTGTGCGTGCATTTCTGAGCTTTATGGCTATTTATATTTCAAAACTCCCACTAAATCTAAAAAAAGTGTCTCCAACGAGACAAGCAAAACAAAAACCGTCGAGGATAGTACCGAAAGGCATTTTGAGGAAGACCACCGTTGCCCCTGCCTCTAAGTTTCTAGTGCTTCTCTTAGAGTTTACCATGAGAAAAAGGAAATATAATTATATTACGCCATTACCTCATCCGGACATAGATAGTGTGATGGTTAGAGTGTTTCCTAAAGCAGCCGTCAATTACGCCTTTACTCCTTCTCCCACCTACGGCTTTCCATCTCGATCTGGAATGTGTTTTGTTGGATTTTCTTCCTCTTCTGTTTTTTTTCAAGGTCATTTGATATGTGCGAGGTCTGTTGGGGTAAGAAGACGGAATGGAATATCCCACTGTCCATATGGGAGTGCAAGCGAATCGAAAGAAAGAAAAAAAGAGCACATCCGAAAACAGGTCAACAATTTTCGTTATGGTTGGTTACAAGAAGATGGAAAAAGAAAAAATAACGGCCCATCCTTCTTCGGTTGTCCGCAGCGAAAAACGGACAGAAGGAGAGATCTTCACTCAACTATTGGTGCGGTAAATTAAGATGTCAAGAGAACCTTAACACCTTCCCTGAGGCCTTTTCAAGTCTTGTTTTCGTAATTTCTCCATCCCATCCCTTTCATTCTCGTTTAATGCTATTGTTGTGTTATCGTTTAAATATATCACGGATCTTACTAATGTCTTCTGTCTTATGTACTTCAGATGGTTCCATTCGTTGACAGCCAAGCGTGACCCTGTCCACTCAACAAAAGCGGCGACTAATTGGAATGATACCACCCAATCACTATCCACGGGCGATGAATCAATCAATCAATCGATTGGGAAGAACAAAATAGTAGGTAAAAGAAAAAGAAAAAGAAAATATTGGGCATTTTTCTTTTTCTCACCCGTAGACTAGATTTGTCATCGATAAAGTGTTCCGTTCTCTAGGTGGAGCTGATCCATCTATGGGGCGTTAGTTGCCAATTATCAATGCAATAACGTATGGATGTTCTCCAACGAGGGTGTTTTTTCTTTCCTCCCCTAAATGCTCCCTCCCACTCTCTTGCTGCATACGAATTGGCGTATCTATGGTGAGGGGTATACTTTCTTATCTGTTGCTTTCGTAACTCCGTGTGTTGGAGAGGTTTATGTGTGTCTCCTTGTAATATCTTTAGATGTCTTTGTCCTCTCTACGTCCTTTCTCTCTTATTTACCCCGTTTTTATTTTTTCTGTGGCTTTTCCCTTTTGGAAAAATTAGTTGCCTATTTTGCTTATACCCGCCGACTCCTATTTCCGCAACTGCAGTTTCACAGCGCCCCACGTCTCTTAGCTTTGAATTCTCGAAAAGTTCTATTTTTACACACTTACTTCGACTACAACGAAGTAAGTGTGTTCCTGTCTTTTTCCCCGCACCCCCCCTCTCTGTCGGCATTATCATTAAAATAACAACCTATTTCCTCCAAGTCAATTGATTGACTGGAAACAAGCTAAGAGGTGTACACGGCCATTCCATTGGAGCGCTGGTTCTTGTTTTATGCCAATCAATCTCTTGCTGTTTCAGTTTTTTGTCTCTTCTCTTAACCGGCGGCCCCAACAACAGACTTCCTTATGGTCAGATTGTCCCATTCATTGATCACGGGAAATATTGGTCATGTGGTTTTGGTTTTGTCCGAAAAGTTTTGGCAGAAACCGGCCATCGAGCAGAAAATATATATACATCTACGAAAAAACATAAAACCAAGATAAGATAATATCGAGATAATGTGCAGATCCCTGGGGAAATTTCGTAGATAAGATAAATTCAGAATAGATTATATTTTTCTTTGATTATATTATATATATATATATGTCATGACTTGTTCATTAAGTTATTAGTTAGAATGTTATACAAATAAAAATCACAAAGGTCTCTCACCTTCCTTTATTTTCTTTTTCCATTTCTTTTTCGGATGCTTAGCACGCCTAGCACCAGAAGTGATATGCTCTTATATAGAATGGTTTAGATCTCAAGACTCTTTTGTTTTCCTCATCTTCTTGTCTCATTAATTCAGGATCATATACCCTACGGTGGTAATCCAAATCAATGTCGTCTAGATTGTTGAACAAGGTGAAGTCTCTATTCCATACCATGTAACCTATCCAAAATGCGAACCAAATTGGGAAGGCTAAATAATTTTCAAAAAATGTCTCCGCGTCTGCTTTGCCAGCTGGGAAAAGGGCCACCCAGAATTGTGCACCGAAAACTAGCATATTGAAAAATACACCATAGATAGACCCCCATATTCCGAATGTAGCCTTGTACCCCAGTTCGTCTAATGATCTGTTTTGACGTTTCATGGCAATTCTGAATCTAACATGTGATAACATAATAGAAGACCAGGTGAACAGTTCACTTAACCCGGCAATAGCAGCCAACCAGGTGAACACTTGTTCTTCTTTGTCTGATGTGGCAGCAAAACCAATGACACCGAATAAGGAACAAATACCCAGTGCAACAAGTGGTCTACCACCCTTGTCAACATAAGACATGATCTTTGGGGCATATCCTTGTTGTGATAGGGAACTCAATAATCTTGGGCCAGCGTACAATGCACTGTTTGCCACAGAGATAACTGAAATTAAGATAACGGCGTTGATGAAATGAGGAACAACTCTGACGTTGTGGAGAGATGCAGCTAAGACATATGGTGAGGCGTGAGCTCCACCTCCTGAAGAACCCAATAATTCATTGCTATCATATGGAACATTAAATCCAATTAAAATCATGGTTAACAAATAAATGATTAAAATTCTGTAAATACTACTCTTTGAAGCTGCTGGAGTGGATTTTCTAGGGTTAGCTTGTTCATTAACTGATAAGGCAAATAATTCGGTACCACCGTAAGAGAAATAACCATTCACAAGAATATAACAAATACCCTTGAATCTGGATCCTGGTGTCTTACCTGCAAAGGCACCTGGTTCGTGCCAGTATTTACCCCCAATATATCCGGTATCACCTGCACCACCACAGTTGACAACAATGGAGAAAATAATAAATCCTGCAATCATTAAGATTTTGCATGAATTGAATATAAATTCCGTTTCACCATAAGCTGCAACACCGATAAAATGAATAAATAATAAGAAAACGTAGAAAATCACCACAAAAACATCGGGATCAATGGATTCGTTCCAATATTTAATTGTCATCGATGCCGTAATTAATTCCAAAGGTAAAACGGTGACCCATTGGATACAGAATATCCATACAGTAGCAAAACCAATAGATTTTGACAGAAATATAGAATTGTAAGCATTGAAATTACCTGGTAACGTGGGGTAAGTAACAGCCATTTCACCTGCAGCTTGGATCATGAAATATGTAACAAAGGAAACTAACCCGTAACCAATAACTAAGGCTGCAGGCCCACCATATTTCAAACTCTTACCATTTGCGACTAAAAGACCAGTACCGATACCAGTACCTAACGTCATCATGATCACGTGCCTGGATTTCAAAGTTGTTTTTAAATGAGTTTCTGATAAGTTTGATTTGGTACCATCTTCCTCATCTAAGTCGAAGTCATTTTCCTTGGTGCGTTCGTGATCTTCAGCTCTTTTAAAAGAGTCTAAAAATCTTCCCATCCTTGTGGTTGGTACAGGCTTAGGTTCACCGGGTGAACTGTAACTCTTTTCGGTTAAATGAGATCCATTCGTCTTGAAATTTATGTTTGCAGATGAGCCATCACCCTTTTCCGGAATATAATCATTGCTATTTGAGACTGGATTGCCCTTCCATGACGAGGAATTCGAGTCACTTCCGTCCATATAGTGAGTCTCTTTACCTGTGCTATTGCTGTTATTATTAGTTATAAAATCATCATTTGATGTGGAACGACGAGAGTTCCTATGTCTATGAAATACCATATTTCAGCAATAAAATGAGAATGGGAAAGATGATGAAAAAAAGCGTAATAATATAGGAGGAATATAATGGTTTTTTGTAGTTGCAATAGTTTACAATAATAATATGATAGAGAGTTGGCTTTCCAAAAGTATCCGAGTCGTACGTGTACTGGAAACAACACCTTAATTACGCGATACGGTGTCAGTAAAAGAGTTCAGATGATGAATCCGCAAAGTCATTAAACAAAGTTAAATCTTTGTCGTTTATATATGATATTTGATTCTCGAAGTAAGAGAAAAAGAAAAGAATGAAGAAAAAAGGAAGAAAAGAATATTATAATCGGCAGTAGGCTCTTAGTCAGAAAATTTTTTTTCCAATTTTTCAGAGGTTCGAAATTTTCTCCCTGCAAGAGTTCTTAATTTTGGGCCGTGTTTTTCGCAGTACATCAGCAATTAAACGGAAAAGTACTCTCCTACATCTTCATTCAGAGAATGAATCATACTGGAGAGCCCATGCCGAGAGACCGTGATACCTCGAAAGCCGGGAAAGGAGAAGCTTGATGGGCGTCTCACCGATGGGTGGTTTTAGTTAGTGTTGTGCTAGCTTTGTTGGTTCAAGTCTCCCTCCGGGGAGCGCTCAACCCGACACCGGGTTTTTTTGTGTCGGTGGATATAGCTTGATAGACCGCAAAGCTGGCATTGCAACGTGGTGACCATAGAGGGGCCTGGCTGGGCTGGGCTGCATAGGATACAACAGACGGGTGTCCTGTGCTGGGACACCACAATGATATATATAGCCCATCGGAAGTGAGAGATGCAGCCACAAAGGGGGTCCCGGGTCCTCTTCCTTATCTGAGTCTGTATTAGCTGCATGCTGAATTCAACACGTTGTGTCCACGTGTGTGTAGGCAGACGTTCCTTCCTAATGGTCCTTTCCTTTTTGCACTGCGAACAGATATAGATAGGTTCATTGTAATTATCTAATATCAAGTAAATGTGTCGCTCCAGTCTTGGGATTTTATACCAACGTGTGTCGGACCTTCGTTCACTCGGCAGAATGGGGGGATCGCACGATTGTATTTCTTGGACGTTTGTTAAAGACTTAGTCGTTGTATTTACGGAAAAATAATATATGAATATATGAATGTATGAATATATGAATATTAGGTTGAAGGAGTGCTTGTGGAGTCTGTTGTAGAGAGATTGGAACTTGATATTACAGATGTCTCATTCTTTTGATTCGGTTTAGAATACGTGGTAGTAGCCGTATTCGTACTCAAGATGGTAGTGCTGGTAACAGTACAGGTACCTAGTTCATTCTCTTGTCCCGGTTTGATTAAAAGTATTTCATTTATTGGGATATATAACCTCCAGTCATTGTTGTATATCTTATACCCAAGGTATATGGCTATTGTTATTGGTAGTGTCAAGTAATTTTGAAGGAAGTTCACGATATCCACTCTTTTCTTCCTAGTGTCAGTGATGACGGGGAACAAAGAAACCCAGAATTGCATGACTAATATGAATATCGCTATTAATAATGCAACATATGATCCTATCCTTCCCAAGGGAGACTTATACATTCTTTTCTCATTTAACCTTTTGTTATTCGCTTCGGTTCCGGAATTTATTTCTATCTTAATTCGTTTCAAGAATCTAATATGTGCTAAACATATGGACATCCAAATGAAAATTGTGGATAACCCAGAGATTGATAACAACCATTGGAAGAATTCGTCTCTATATGAGCTTGAAGATATAAATCCTAGTGGACTTAACAATATCGTGACCATAACGCATCTGACGGGTCGTCCCTTGCGGTCTATGTAATTCAGCCAACTAGGTAGGTTTCCCTGTTGTGATAATGACAACAATAACCTAGGACATGAATACAAAGCACAATTAGCCACAGATATCACTGAAATCAAAATTATGGTATTAATAAAATGAGGTAAGATTGCTACACCATGTAATTCAAAGGCAATGACAAATGGTGATGAGGAGTTTGTATTATTATTGCCCATTAGTAAGTCGTTATTGTAAGGGACTAAAAACCCAATTAATATCAAGGACCACATGTAAATAAATAGTATTCTAAAGATAATCTGTTTACATGCATTAGGAATACTCTTTGAGGGATCTTTCTGCTCATTAGCAGTCAATACCATCATTTCTACTCCTCCATAACTGAAAGCGCTATAACAGAAGACTGTACAGACACCTTTAAATCCATTTGCAAAGGCTCCAGGTTCTCTCCAATATCTATCCCCTATATATCCGTCTCTATGGTCACCAATAACTCCAATGTTAGTAAGGGTTCCAAATAAAATAAATACTATTATCATTATTATCTTGCATGAATTACAGAAGAATTCGGATTCCACATAACCTCTTACTCCAATTAAATTTATACAGATAACAATTAATAAGATAACTATGACAACTATGTTAGGGTTAATATTCCACCAATAATCAACAATCATAGATGATGTCACCAACTGTAAAGGTAATATTGTCAACCATTGAATGGTGTA
The DNA here is from genome assembly GCA_030573655.1 of Cylindricascospora bacillispora. Taxonomy (NCBI): domain Eukaryota; kingdom Fungi; phylum Ascomycota; class Saccharomycetes; order Saccharomycetales; family Saccharomycetaceae; genus Cylindricascospora; species Cylindricascospora bacillispora. The sequence goes on along the minus strand of JAJMDR010000009.1, from coordinate 174,694 downwards.
GACTATTGAAACTGTAAACCCCAACGCCGGATCTATTAATAAACTTGGATATACCGCATAATTACCAATGACATCGCTATAAAAAACACCTAGTTCTCCTGCAGCTTGTATAATGAGATAGACCATTATTGATGATATACTATAGCCAATAATTAACCCCCCAGGACCTGCCAAAGCAAGAACCTTTCCCGTACCTACTAATAACCCCGTACCTATTCCTGTTCCCAGAGTTATCATTAGTAGGTGTCTTGCCTGTATAGTCTTATTCAATTGCGCTTCGACATCAGATTTGGGTAGGTCCATCTCACTATCTGGGGTTTGTCTTTTGAATGAATCAAAAAAAGAGTTCACATTAGTTGTGATCCTCTTTTGTATGCTGTAATTGTTAGAGGTGTTATCGTTATGGATATTGTTATCCAATTCTTGTGAAGCTTCAGGGCTGGCGTTATTAATGGTTGTAATAACTGTCTCTGTGCTCCCTTCTTTTATTTTCTTATCAATTGGAATTGATGGACCATTGAAAGACATAATGCAAAACTTTCAATAATACTATATATGATTGGTTATATCTAGCAAGTTGGTATGACTTTTATATTTTTAGTATTGTTACTTTACTCTTAGTACATATTTATGCGGATGTTAGATGTATATTATATATTGTGTCACATATACAATTTATTTATTTTTTATTTTTTGGATATTTACTGACGCCGGAGACGTCGCATACTCTCAAGGGTCCCGGTCCGTTCGCGTACTCACGAAAGAACATAAAAAATAGTGTATAAAAGGAGGCCATAAACGATGTTGTATAGATTATTTTGCAGTATACCCGGTTTCGAAAACTGATTATATCATTTGACCCTAACAGTAATACGGTGCAACTGCGGTTATATTCATTAAGCTTCGTCCCTTTGTGGATCATACATCCACAATAAAAAACGCGCATTTATTGTAAATATTAAAATAAGAATCTGAAGATGTAACTTTTGAAAAAAATTAAATGCAAGATCAAAGAACATATTATATGTCAGAGTCTTTTTAAAAAATTTCTCACGCAGTTGATTAGTAAGAAGTATAGCAACTCCGTGAGAAGTACAACAGGTTTTGTATTACAGCATACAATGGATGATAGTACAAATTTCAAGAGATGCTGTTGTAATTGTCATCACGATATTATATCGGATAATAGACCCCGTTTAATTGTTTTGATCAGGCATGGAGAAAGTGAATCAAATAGGAACAAAGCAGTCAATGAGAATATTCCCAATCATATGATTGCATTGACTCCAAAAGGTAAATTACAGGCTCAATTTGCTGGTCTACAACTGTTGAAACTGTTGAATCTGCAAAAAGATGATGAGCATATAATTAAAGATAAATTAGAGTCTCAATTTGACTTGAATGATTTTCGTTGTCAATCACTACCTATGAAGAGCTGTACCCAGAATATAGATGGAAAGAAAGATGAGCATATAGTATTTTACACTTCACCATACAAGAGGACCAAAGAAACATTGAAGGGAATATTGGAAATGATTGATGAGTATAACGAGTATACCACAGGAATTAGATTATATCCAGATGAAAAATATGATCCCTGTAGTAAACACAAGCATGCAATTTGGCCTCATTCGGCTAATTTTTCTAATAAAACGCCGAGAACATTGCTTGATGGTTCAATGAGTGGGAATGGCCATGATGCACAGCAATATAATAGAACACATAAAAACAAAACATACATAAAATATACTGTGAAAGATGAACCTAGAATTAGAGAGCAAGACTTTGGGAATTACCAAAGCGTTCAATCTATGCAAGATGTAATGAAAGTCCGTGCTAAATACGGACATTTCTTTTTCAGATTTCCTCAAGGTGAAAGTGCTGCAGATGTATATGATAGAGTTGCAAGTTTCCAAGAATCATTATTTAGAAAGTTCCAAACAAGAGTGACATCATCAAACGGACAAAATGATGTTACCGGACAAAAATTATCCCATTCCAAGAAAGATGTCGTTGTTTTAGTTACACACGGAATATATTGTCGTGTGTTCTTAATGAAATGGTTCAGATGGACATATGAAGAGTATGAATCCTTTATCAATGTGCCGAATGGCAGTATGATGGTTATGGAACTAGATAAAAGAACTGACAGATATGTACTAAGAACCGAATTACCCAAATGGTCGGCATCAGGAACTGATGCCCTCCTATAATAGAGATAGATATTCCTGTTCTTCACTATTTACTAATATTTCTCCTTTATTTAATTTAATTTAGATTTTGTGCAATGGCCGTGATCACTAGCTAGTGCACTTCTTTATCCAATAACAACAACACGCTACAGCCAGGACGCTACGTTGCCATTTTTATCTCTTTTCGTCCTTGTGGCTGCTTTTTCTCGATGCCTTATTATTTGTAAGATGGCCAAAAAATGCAGCCTCTTGGCACCTTGCTTGAACAAAGGCAAAAAAATTATGTAGAACTTGACTGGCAAATAAACTTTTACTTATTGAAGTGGCTCTGTGACCAGATGTCCAATCACATCTCCTCCTGTCCTGTTTAGCAATCATTTATTGTGCGAGTGTACTTTGTATCTGATTCTCGAAAGTGAGAATCCCTGGGGTACTAATTTATTCTCTTGAAAGGGTATTTCTACTGTAATAAGATAAAAAAATGATTATCAAATACAGTAAAAAAAAAGAATTAAGACAGCTGTCAAGCGGATATTTGTGAGAAGAATGAACGGTTGACGCTAATGGATAATTGAACTACCGTTCTTGCATCTTTTTTATGAGATTTTGGCGAATATTTTTACTTGATCTTCGATGTTCGAATGGATCAATGAAAAACTACGATCTGGATGAAAATAGGTTTGATTTTCGAGTTCTTGTTATGAGTCGAAAAGTTTAATGATGGGCATTAATCGATTCATCATTTTTTTAATTAATGATTCTTTTTTAGAAATTCCTTGAGGTGGTTTATTTGCCTTTAATCGAATATGTTCATATATATATGCCTAGATATATAAACATCGAAAACATCACAATTGGTACTACTAGGTTCATCCGAGTCTAAAAAGTAATCATACCCATAGTATTAAGAAGGTGACACAGCAATGAATTCTAATAATCACACGAGATTGAAGCGCAGTATAATGGCTTTAAATGATGAACTGATAAAGGAATACAATTTATTATTACAAAGTTTTGAAGACGATACATCAAGTATGTGTATCTCTACTTCTTCCTCTTTGTTAGAGAGAAGTAACTCGATATCTTCCTTATTTTATTTAGACCAAGAAGAATTCAATGATATATCGATCCATAATATACTATTCGATGATTTTAATAACCACATTCATTTTACCGATGAAATTGAACAAGACTCCCATAATATGAAATTTTATGAGGTGAACAATCTCAATTTGCCTGATGATTATGAATACGATTATTAGGCTGTAATTAATTAATTTGGGGAGGGGGTTTGTATCAGGGTTTTTTGTTTGTTGTTGTAGTTGTTGTTTTTTGGTCAATATTAATTTAATTAATTATGAGACTTTTCTAGAAATTACATCGAAGGATTATGTACTATTCAAAAAGTGGTGTAATAATATTTATAGATTTATTTAATGTTATAACTTTAAGAATAAAAAGGTAATAATATTAATAATAACACCCCCTTAGACACTTGTCAGTAATTCAATAATAACTCAACTCCGTATTACCCTTTAAATTGGTATTATGGGATCAAAAAATATCTCGGATATGAATTACAAGAGGAGTACACTGCAACAACACTTGACATGACATAAGTCACCATGGTAACCGTGGTTATGGGATGTGGTAACTACTCATCTTAGACCTTATGCGCCATATTCAATAATCCCTCTTGGTCTGGATTTTCTAGAACTTTCTAGTTTGGAATAAAGGATACCATACTATTATTGGCTAGTCGCATTGCAAAACTCTTATAGTAATTCAAAAAAAGTTCATATAAATACGAATGGAATTTATAGATTAACATGTCTGGTTTGTATCTTTTCATTTATGTCAACTCATCACCATTAAACTCAACAATTATAAACTACAACTAAAAATTCAAAACTTATAAAACAAAAACAACTACAAATTATAAGATTCAATATTTCAAATGTCCTATTACTCACCTTATTACAGCTTTTTTGATGCTATTAACAATGAAGTGGATCAATTTAACCGCTTATTGAATGGTGATTCTGGCTACACTACAGTTCCTGAAAATAACGCCATCGCAAGAAATGACAAAACTAAACGCAGAAATGACAAACAATTGGTACATCATCCATCTAAAGCTAGCGACTTGTCGGTCCGTCCTGGATTTGGAACATTGAGCAATTGGTTTAACGATGACGATGATTGGTTTTTCAACCGCTCTTTGGGTTTCCCAAAAGAGGTTTTTAACAAAGGAGGACCATTAGCTGTACCAGTGGACATCTTTGACCATGACAAGGAGTATGTCTTGAAACTTACTGTTCCTGGTATTAAAGATAAGAAGGACATAGATTTAGAATATCATCAAAACAAGAATCAAATTATTGTGTCTGGGGAAGTACCAAAGACTGTTACAGAAGACAATGAGAAATTCGTGAAGGTCCAAGAAAGTATGTACGGTAAATTCAAGAGGGTGGTCTCTTTACCGGAATACCCAGCAATTGATGCTGATAATATTAAGGCTGACTATTCGAAAGGTATTTTAACCTTAACGATTCCAAAACTGGAACCTGATAGGGATGATCAAAATAAAGTTCGTAAGATAGAAATTTCATCACAAGAATCCTGGGGGTCTTCTTCGTAATAATCTAGAAAAAAAATAGAGTATCATATATAGGTGGTGTTACTGTTCTAGCAAGTATATAGTGATTTGTTTGTCTATCTGTATATTTGTAGCTATCATTTTGTATGTGACATTTATTTATTCATTTTAACGTTTTGTTCAGTTTTCCATATTTTCAGTTTTTTACGTGTATGTTCAGTGAGTTTCGCGTTACAGTGGTCATGATTAGTTGGAGCACTTTGAAAATACAAATCTAAACAAGTTATTAAAGCTCTTGACCTGTTGGATTAGACAATCTAAAACAAGGGAAACAGAGGAATCCAAAACGGAAGAGAACAACATTAAATGGTGTTTAGTGCATATGAAAACAAACCCTTTAAGCCTCCAAGAAAAATAAACTCTAATGTTGATGCTTCGCCAAACTATACGAAAATAAACCGAATTATTCCAGTTAAAAGATCATCGGCTAGTGGCAATGACAATTTTATTGCAAAAAAGCCCACATTATCTGATTGTGCAGAGCGGTTCTTTAAAACAGTATTTAGGAAAGTTACTATGAAGAAAAACAAAGTATGGAATGAAGATGGTTACGCTATATTTAAAAGAGACTCTAATAGGGTTATCTTTTATAATGATTCTGGTAAGGTTATGGGGAAAACAACATTCACTAATGATCTTAATACCTTATTGGATCATATTTTCAAGGTTAACTCATTGGAATTACAATTAGATACTGAAATTTTTGATAAAGATGAACTTCAGGAAATGAAAGGTCTGTTGGCAGATAGTAATAGACCTCCTGTATCTTCGCCATCTCCATCAACTGTTAGTGAAGCTAAACCAAGTCAGGTTACGAGTAAATCAGAATCCTCTTCATATCTTCCAGTTTCACAACTCTTTCAGTCAAGAACTATACGCAAGTTCAAGCCTTGTGTAAGACAATCTCAAGCAATGACTCCATTGAATAATAATGACAGCAATAATAATGACAATAAAGTGTCTTCAACTTTATCTGATAGGAAATATTTACCTGTATTTGATATTAACAAAATTGACAATCCGATAATCATGGATAAATCTAAAGATGCCGAAGTGGATGTTATAGTTGATCCAATGCTAGGAAAATTCTTAAGACCTCATCAAAGAACAGGTGTAAAGTTCATGTATAACTGTATTATGGGCTTACAGTCTATCATAGATGATTCAACTACCTCGGTAGATGATACTTCAAAAAGTCTAATACTAGAGAAAGATAGAGATATTAGTGGGTGCTTGTTAGCAGATGAAATGGGTTTAGGTAAAACTTTAATGACTATCACAATAATTTGGACTCTATTTAGACAAACATCCATGGCTTCAGCTGTCCCATGTTCACAATCTGGTGTACCACTCTCTGGATTGTGTAGAAAGATATTAATTGTATGTCCTGTAACGTTAATTGGAAATTGGAAAAAGGAATTTTCAAAATGGTTAACCTTAGCTAGAATTGGTGTATTAACATTAAGTCCCCGGAATACACTTGAAATGGATAGAAATTCTATAAAAAACTTCTTAAAGGTACGAAGAACATTTCAAGTGGCTATTGTTGGTTACGAAAAACTACTGAGTATCAGTGACGTTCTAGAAGAAAATAAATTATTGATAGATTTGTTGGTCTGTGATGAAGGGCACAGATTAAAAAATGGATCTTCAAAGATTTTGAATATTTTGAAAAGTCTGGACATAAAAAGAAAAATTCTATTATCTGGAACCCCAATTCAAAATGATTTAAATGAATTTTTCACTATCTTAGATTTTATTAATCCGGGAATCCTAGGGAATTATGCATCCTTCAAGAAGAGGTTCATTGTCCCTATTACTAAAGCCAGAGATACGGCAAATAAATACAACTACAAAATTCTACAAAAAGGTGAAGATAGATCTAACGAATTAATAAAGCTCACAAGCAAATTTATTCTTCGGAGGACTAGTGATATTTTGTCCAAATACCTACCACCTAAAACTGATACGATCCTTTTTTGTAAACCTACTGATTCTCAATTATTGGCATTCCAGGATATTTTATATAAATCGAACTTAAATTTGCAGAATATGAATTTTAGTTCGGCACTAGGTTTAATTACATTGCTGAAGAAAGTTTGTAATTCACCAACTCTAGTTACCAATGATTCTTATTATCAAAATAAGATCAAACAAAGTCCCTTATTAGCCAAATATAGCTCTTCCCTGAATTCAGGTAAATTAATTACACTAATGTCATTATTAGAACAGGTACGAAGGAATGCGCCAGATGACAAAGTAGTAGTGGTTTCTAATTACACTCAAACCCTAGATATAATTGAAAATTTAATGAGATCTGCCAGTATGACATATTGCAGATTAGATGGATCTACTCCCGCAAAAAACAGAGATTCAATTGTGACGTCGTTTAACAAAAATCCTGGGATATTTGGATTTTTATTGAGTGCAAAATCAGGCGGTGTTGGATTAAATCTAGTTGGAGCTTGTCGTTTAGTGTTGTTTGACAATGATTGGAATCCTTCAATTGATTTGCAGGCAATGGCTAGAATTCACAGAGATGGCCAAAAGAAACCTTGCTTTATATATAGGTTGGTAACGACAGGTTGTATTGATGAGAAAATCCTGCAAAGACAATTGATGAAGCACAGTTTAAGTCAAAAGTTTTTAGATAATTCCACCTCCAAGAATTCTGAAGTAGACGATGATTTGTTTGATAAAGCTGATCTCAAGGACTTGTTCAGTATTCAGACTGACATATCATCCAACACTCATGATCTTATTTGTTCCTGCAATGGCTTAGGAGAGGAACAAGAAATTACCGAAAATGAAACTACTGTTGAACTTCCCCCGTTGCAATCATGGACAAATGCACTGGAAGCACAAAAGATAATGGATAACATAGACCAAGCTACGTCAGTCAACAAAGGAAAGATGATAAAACAATGTCTTGTGGGTTATAGACACATCAATCCTGCAAGGACCCATGATTGTTTTGATGATGTTTTGATTGAGTCAATTAAGGATACCAGGGATCAAGTAACATTCGCGTTCTTAAGACCGGGTGAACTTACCACACCATCATCGAGCCAGCCTGATTCGTAATCAACTCAATAGGTTATATATTACAATTAATTCTTGCATATTTTTGCATTGCATTGCATAGCTTTGTTCTATAACTATACTAATTATAGGCTTCTTATTTTTTTTTTTGGAAGTTTTATCTTGTAGGTCAATTAATTCCATTTTGCAATCACACCATAACGAACTCAAATAAGAACAACAATCTAGTAGAACAATTAATACATTTAATTTCCACTAAACGATTGCCATATTTTAAGTTCTCTGACTTTAGACGCTTCGTTGTGTGTTGATTTCACATCATCCCAGTACTACAAAGAAAACATCACAATATTACAGAAAAAACATATATGCGCTTGTCACATATACTCCATTCCATATTTAGGTTTAGGAAGACTAATTTAAGTGTCCTTCTCCTTTTAACATATATATGTATTGCAATAGCATACTTTTATGACCAAAATGCCTACAAACACACTTTACCACTAAGAAATTCACAGCAACAGGAACTTCTCGATAGCGCTTGGCTAGATTTACAGGAAATAACCAAAACATTCCACCCATATACATCCAGAGATAATGATAGGGTCCACGATTTTATTTTATCAAAAGTATCCAGTCTACTAAGTACTGTTTCTTATGCGGAAATATCTGATGATTACCAAACCAATTTGACTACGATTTTAAGAAGACCGGATCCTTTTAACCCTCAATCTCCAAGCAATAGAGTCATTTATTTTGAGTCTTCAAATATTTTAGTAAAGGTAAATGGAAAAAACAAGGAATTGCCAGCATTATTAATATCTGCACACTTCGATTCTGTGCCAACAAGCTACGGTGCGACCGATGACGGTAAAGGTATTGCATCAATGTTGGCACTGTTACAAGTTTATTCCAACCAACAACCAGAGAGAACCATAATATTTAATTTTAATAATAACGAAGAGTTTGGGTTACTAGGAGCAGTGGCTTTCTTTGAGCATGAATGGTCAAAACTTGTGAAGTTGTTTATTAATTTAGAAGGAACAGGAACAGGGAGTAAAGCAGTTTTATTCAGAACCTCTGATATATCAACGGCAGATATTTATAAAAATGCTGTTCAGTTTTCCCCATTTGGAAACTCAATATATCAACAAGGATTTTATTCTAGATATATCAATAGCGAAACGGATTACGCTATTTACGAAGAGAAGGGACTAAGAGGATGGGATATAGCATTCTATAAGCCCAGAGATCTCTATCACACTATTAGGGACTCTACAATTAACACATCTAGAGAAGCACTATGGCATATGCTGCATACAGTCCTGCAACTAACTACTTACATGGATAATAATTCAGATGTAGATAAACAGGACCATACACCCGCCATTTACTTTGATATTACTGGTCATTATTTCGTTTCTCTAAGTGCCAAAGATCTATTTGCTCTTAATTGCTTAATCCTAGTATTAGTTCCTGTGATCCTAATTTTATTTTACTGGGTATCGAAGAAAAGACAAACATGCCATGGTAGCCCAGTTGTACTATATCTGATAGTTCCTGCATCCTTCATAGTAGCATCAGGTAGTGTTTATTGTACTGTGCAGCTAATCGAAAGGGTCAATGCTCTAATATTTTCAAGAGATTTTTTGAGTCCTTTGTTTGCTATTGCTTTAGAGTTTTTGCTTGTTAATTATTCCATATTAAGTATCACGAAACAGCTTTTCCCTTCTAGGGACTTGAAGACGGTTATATTTTCAGTTTTATTCATATTTTCATGGTCCCTATTATCATGCACTACGTTTCGTTTAAGAAAACATAAATACAAAGACACAGGGCTATATCTCATTACCTTTCTGTATGTTGGAGTGTCGATTGGTATAATATTGGGATGCTTTTTAACAGCATTTAGATTCAGAAGAACACCACGAAAAGCAACCTTTACGCATAATAATTATTCTACCTTGGGTGAACATGTCGAGCAACATGAGTCTGGTACAGAGAATCAGCAGCATATCTCACCATCTTCATCTGTCCGTGAACATGCTGAAAGGATAACTGAAGAATCTAGAAGCGAAGCAACAATCTCATATGCTACCGAATTAGAAAATAACCAACTTCAAGATGAGAGAGCACCTTTATTAGACAGTGCCATCTCTCGTAAGGAAGAAAATGCTTTTTCTAAGCTGGATTCTGAAGCATCTAACTACGACTGGAGCTTTCAGTTTTTAGCTGCTGTTCCTTTTACTACTCTACTTTTGTTTCTATCAGTCAACTTGATTTTTGAGGCTGTGCATCAAACAATCCAAGAAAATAGTAATGCATCTCATAGCATTATGGTTTTTGTTATTGCATCTGGTATTTTAATATCATTACCTTCGTTGCCGTTTATTTATAAACTTGATTACCAAGCAGTTATATTGTTCAGTGGAGTCTTTGTATTCTCATTGTTGAACTCCCTATTAAAACCCCCGTTTTCGAATGAATCTCCCTTAAAGGTGCGTTTTTCACAAGTAGTTGATCTTCACAATGGTTCTCAACCAATAGTGAATATATTATCTAGACAAGGTGGATTTGCTACATCATTGATTTCTGATTTGCCCAGCATCAAAAGAAATAATATCCCTTTCTGGTGTGTAGATCAGCCCAATGGAACTGAAGAATGTTCATATGTTGGTCTTATGCCCAATTTATTCGACAGTGATACTTTGGTATCGATTGAGGATATAATGTCTCTTACTGTTTTAAGAAATGACAAAGAAAACAAAAATAGATCACCTTATGAACCTTTGTCGGCAGAACTGTTGATCAATGTAAAAGAAAATAGGGCATGTACACTCTATTTTCCGGATACAGTTAATAACAAATCACCCGTCAGAGAAGTTACATTATTTCAAAATACTGAAGAACAGCACTGGTCTAATAGTTCTCAGAGCAAATTCAAATGGAACGATGGTATTAGCGAATTCCAATTGCATAAGTTAAATTTTAATATTACAAATTATCATGTAGGCATAAAATGGTTCCCTAGAATTCTACTAACCTCGGATGATCAATTGACATCATTACCTGACAATGATAATTTAACAATTTCTATTAGCTGTTATTGGGGTGAATATGATTCTGAGTCTGTAATCAGTGGTATTCATGAACGTAAAATACCAGCTCTAGACGAATTATTGGAGTACTCACCTTCAGAATATACCATAACTAATCGTGACAAAGGTTTGGTCATTGTTAAGGACACCATAATTCTATAACCCTAGTTGATCTATATAAAACCAATTAATGAATAGTTTCATAAACGTAATGAAAATCTAATATAGTGCTGGTACATTATGTTCACTAGACTATATACACTATAGCATTTATGGTATATAAAAATAATCAAACTTCACAAAGCAAAAATAAATAATAGTACAATTTTAACCGGTTTTCTATATAAGTAAAATAATAAAAGGCTCAAAACAAATGCAGAAAATATAAAAGAAAATAATATAATTATAAACTCTGCCAAGTTTTTAACCATGATAGCAAAACTAATTTCTGGGATAATAAACTGTTTGTGGGTTTCCATTTTGATCTATAGTGTTTACGGGTACCGGGCCTTGCATTATTTGAAATCCGGCTGGGTTTTGACCTCTATCAGGGATCCCATCAACAGAGGATTTATAAGGTACATACTGTCCAGGAAGCATTTCAGGTTGAACCATTACATTTGGATTCTGGTGATGAAAATGTTGTTGAGGTATCAAAATGTGTTGTTGAGATTCATTGTTCGGATGCATAGAATTGTGCATAATAGGAGGTGAATGTTGTTGGACTAGTAAGTTTCCATTATGGACTGCAACCATTGGTGTTCGTTGCTCTTGGATATATGGTGAATTCTGTTGATACATAGAAGCAGCTGATATTCCAGAAGATAATCCATTTTGATAGATTGGATAAGGTCCAGGATGAGGCTGTGGCGGTTGAGAATGAATAGGTTGATAATAAGCTATTGAATGTTGTTGTTGTTTGGGTTGTTTGGGTTGTTTGGGTTGCTTGGGCTGCTGTTGCTGTTGCTGTTGCTGTTGCTGTTGCTGTTGCTGTTGCTGTTGAAAAGGTGGGTATTGAGAGTTCATATGATATACATTCGTAGGGAAATTGTTCATAGTAGGGTTTATATAAGTAGATGGTGTCTGGATCGGTTGCGAAATTGATCCCCGCATTATCCTTGGAGAAGGTGTACCAGAACTAATTATCTTGTTTTTCCCTAATGTATCATATATTGGATTTGCTAATGCAACAGAGTCGTTCCTGGATGATGGTATTGTTGAGGACATCTTATTGTCCTTTCTTACATCAACAATATTCTTCTGTTCACTATTAATCCCATTGGGAATATCATACGGACCATCATTTATCAATAAATCTAAGTCATGTTCGATACTAATGACCGAGTTATCATCATAAATGGCAAAGTCTATCAAAATTTGCATTTGAATATCTGGAACAATATAAGTCAACTGTTTTACCTCATTTTTATATTGGGACTGTTGAAATATATGTAAGTCATTTAATAGCGACTCTAGTTCCTTGACGTACTGTTGAAAGTTTTCCGTCTTGAAAACCTTTAACGCTTCATTTAAAGCATCTATAGCATTAGAAATTTGCATTGATGCTGTATAAACTTGTGAAATTCCATACCATACGACACCTACACAAATTGTGTTAAACGTATCTGACAATTTAGACGTATTCTTCTTCAGTTGATGTTTCTTAGATGAAATATCAACATGTGAAGAACCATTGTCACTTGGATTAAGATTATTTTCGTTACTAGTCATCGAGTTTAGAGCCAATGGTAGAGATTGTGAATAAGTAGCCAGTGCATCTTCTAATTGACCTAATCTTAAATATAGGGCTGCCATGGAAATCCATACATGTGGTTTGGTCATTCCACCGGCGTTCAATGATCTTTGAAAAAAATCGTAGGACATTTGAATATTGTTATGATTTTGGGGTTCACCGCTATGAACATCAAGTTTCTTCTTGAGACCATGATTAGTCGAGTTTTCTACTTCTGTAGATGAGTTAATCTGAGATGCATATCTTCCAAGTAGATAATACATCATATATTGTTTTTCCTCTGGACAATATTGTAATTCTAACAATAAATCATCTATTGTACTTTGTGTAATATTTTCTCCCAATAAGAAATCAATTTCAAACTTTAGTAATTTCAAATCTATACTTGTGTTTAACGTGTGGTTAATTAAATTCAATCCATCCGTGACAAAAGAATAAGCCAAATTAAAATCATTTACCATAAACTGAAGTGTTGCTGTTAATTTATAGGTATAGGTAGCCTTAATAATGTAATCTTCACTATCAAAATTTTCCTTCAGTGATGGATCATTTAGGAGTTGGATCAACACGTATAAATCCTTAATGGATGACTTAGGGTCCCTGTATTTATTTAATAATTGAGCTCTTGACAACAATATTTCAAAATACAAAGCCGTAAATTTTTTGTCACTGGAATTTATTTTAGACAAGATCAAATCGAAATATGGCAAGATACTTTCTATAGGTTCTGTGGAAGTATTAGCAATTAAAAATATCCTGCATTGCAAAAGGTATAAAATCGGATCATGTAAAGACTTATTTTTTTCTTCAAACAGTTTTATACTTTGTAAAATGGAATTCAGAGCCTCATTGAAATTATTTAATTTATAATGAATAAATGCGAGAATCTTCCAAATTTGTACATCTGATTTGATCGCATCACTGTTATTCGAATTCATGGAATTAGTGAGTATATTCAAAGCATTCGTGTAATCTTGTTCCTTCAAATATGCCTTTACTAGCAATACCAAAGCACCTACATCATTTGGATTCTTTTCGAGAGCCTTCGATAATAAATCATAGGCAGTAGGAACCATCGCCATATCCAACGCCATGGATCCACACACCTGTAGAATAACACTGTGTAAATTATTAAATTTACTTGCATTTGGCATTACTGAAGATGCTGTCATCACTGCTTGCTTTGTTTAGCCCTTATTGAGTACTCCAACCTTCGAATAAATATGTATAGTTAAAGGATCGTTATTATATTTATTTATTTACGTTTTTTTCACTTTCTTTCGAACTTTTTACCCCCCCCCCACAACAAAAAAAAGGAAGCGTATTCTAATGTATTAGGATAACAAAGTAAAGACAAACGAACTTAGGAGATGCCAAGTTGAATCTTATGGTAGGATTAGTTTTTTTTGTAATCTTGAATAAGACAGTTAATGTTGTTATCTTTCCTATTTTTTCCTTTTCCTTATGAAAACTAAACAAAAAATTAAAGAAAAATCTAAAACAAAATACACAACAAATAAAAAAGATAAACTAAAAATAAAGAAATTAATAATGACTTTCTTAAACTCACAATATTTTTAATATCATACTGGAATCAAATTTGGCAACAGAGAATCAAAGGAAAGAAGAAGCATAAAAAAAATAATATATAAAAGGAACCTAAGAGTTACACATCCACTAATTCCCACAAATAGAAATACCTAAAAAAGAGAGAAAGGAAAAAGCAAAAAAATAGAAGCGATTTGAGTAGACAATAGATGAACTAACCAAAACACTAAATTTAAATTTTTTCCAGAATTCCAAAATTCAGTAGTGCGTTGCTTTATGTATCTGTGCCCTATTTTTTCTTAAAACTAAAGCAGAACAAGAGCAGAGCCCAAGACAAACTAGTACAAGTATTGCTCGGTTTACACGAGGTACTAAACCACTATTCTGTCTAACCTGGGTATTAAACGCACCCGACTCTTGGTATAAACATTAGTTAAAATAGAGCCTTTTAATCCTTTACAAAGAGGAAAGTCTAAATCAGCCCAAAACAACGTAAAATTTTTTAGTTCTTTTTTGAGGAAAAGCCTTTCTTGTTTCGTCATTTCTAAAGGGATTAGGCTGCTTTTGTGGTTCTCCTCCCTCTTTCTCTTTCTCCCTCCCACGCATAGCCGTTTTGTTGTACAGCTCCCATACAGGGAGGAGAAATTGTCTTGGCTCTTTTTCCCATTTCCAGTATTTCTGCTTTTTTTATCGCAATATATTGTGCATGTAGTACGTAGAGTTCCTTGGGGCTAAACAACTGCAACAGTCTTCAAAACTTTTTTAACAGGTGGCATTACGCAGGAGAGTATTTGTGTGCAGAAGAAGAAAAACAGTTCCGCAATGGAGCGAAACAAAAACAAAGGAGAGAGAATAACAAGGAATAATTTCTAGTAACAAAGTTCGCAGAAAAACCCGTTTCACACAAATAATTCGCAGTTTGAATTACCTCTTTGGTAGGATCTTTTCTTCATATTGGGACTATTTTCCCAAAGGACAAAACTTTCCAGAAAAAGAAAGAAAATCATGCTCCAGAGCATATACGGAATGTTACTGGATGGCAATGAACAGATTTTTCTGGAGAGAATGTTTTAGTTTTAGTTTTCTTTCTTTCCTTCAAGTCAGTAAAAGCAGAGCCAGATCAGAGAAGAGGCGCAGCATCCGTTTTTGGTACCCAAAGTATCTGTTATTTCTCGCATGCCTGGTGTTAATCCTTTTTATTTTATTTTTATCTTTTCTTCAAATTTATTATCCGTCACGACGCAACCGCTTTTTGCTGTTTTGCTACAACTAATCATACATGTGACTTGTCCAGCTCACGGGAATGTCCGGTCAGATTTTTGTGGTGTCAGTAAATCAATCTGTATTTGGGTATTATTAGAACATTCTTTAACACACAAAAAGACAAATGACAGAGAGTATTTTTATTTTTTGCGAATGCAGTTTATAAGGACTCGTATTATAATGGGTCTATGCACCATATTATTTCGGAAAGATAAAATATAAATGGATGCATACTTGTAGAAGATTATACGTACCTGATGGATGCAGCATTCTTAGTTTATTACTGCTAGAAAAGGAACTATACTATAGACAATATCTTTCACTTTAAAAAAATACAGACGAGCTCTTAAGGGGAGCACAGGGGAAGAAATAAGCTTTTAGCAATTAGAGTTCATAAAAAATAATAATAGGAAATAAATAAAAGTCAGATCCCAAAAAGAAAAAATAAAGAAAAATAAACAAATTAATAAATAATTAAGGCCAGAGATGTTTGCTATGGAAAGAAAAATAATCGCTATTCCAAATGAAAATGATACACTTTCAGAAAAGTTAGAAAAATGGATTGATAAAAATAACGAGTTTGACAAAATATTATCGTGTCTCAATTACGAAGAAAACAAAACTATAATATCAATCAAGGACAAATCTCTTGGGAGTCAATATAACAGTAATAATTATACTACTACTACTACTACTAATAATAATTTTATAAATATTCTATTTGATTCCAGTAATACATATCACAGTTTGACAAGTAATAGTAGTATTAGTTCAACTACAATTGATGATGACACGAAGGAGATTATGGAATCGCTAAAACATTGCAAGGATAAAACTCATAAACCGGTAATAATTAAGGACCATTCACAGTACATAGATTTTACTCGAATTAACCCTGATTGTAAACATGGTAGAAAACTAATCCTTCAAAATAGTATCAGTAATGATAATAATAACATCATATATTTTCCTCGAGGCTTTCAACATCATTTTATGCAAAATTGGATGAAATCAAGATATCTAAGTGAAAACTGGCAATTGAAAAAAAACTATCAATGCCCACTATCTAGATGTATTTTGACGAATGAAATCGAAAACGATTTGATTGGCGACAGTCAGATGAGTAATAGAATGTTAACCAGCAAGTTCAGTAATTTAGTGCTGTTTCAAGACGATATTAATCTAATTTCTTATAGATACATTAGATATAAAATTGACATGGACAATGATAATAATGGTAAGATCAAAGAAGTAATGTGTCGATATTGTCTTGGGTATAATTGGATTAATGTTAGATATTATTTTAAACATTTATTCCATGCTCATGGCATTATGACTTCCATTAATCCACGGTATTCAAAGGAATTGAACTTCAGACAAGAGGAATTGAAATTAATGAACAATGATCTAATAACTTTTAAATACGAGAAACTAACTACACTTGAATTCCAAAGAAATATATTAAAATTAATTAATGTTAAACTATTACCATTACCAGTTAGGTATTATTCAACTAGAATAAATAACGGATTCAGAAGAATTCACGTGATGTGTCCGAATTGCATGAAATGGATCAGATTAGGGTGGTGTGAGCACGATGAAATTATGCAAGAAAATTATCAAGATTTAGAAAGTTTGAATAATAGCATTACTATTAATTACAATGACTTTTCCTACTTCCAATCGAGGAAGCGAATGGAAATTGAAGGTATTTATCAAAACTTTTTCAACCATTATTTAGAGTGCAATTTCAATGAGTTACAGTCTCTCATATTGTTTGTTGAAATTGAGCATACATATTGATTGGTTCTACCTAGTTGACATTTTTAGGTACTAAATAGTTACTAAGATGAGTATTTTTTTTATTTTCCATTAGATAACAGTAAGTGCCTTGAAAAACAGAAAAGTAATGAGTAATATAAGAGCTATTTTATTTGAGAGTAAATAGAAAAATAGTGTCATTGTATTTGCCTCCTCCCACTTTCTTCCCTCCTTTGTTTCGTACATTTTAGTTCTGCTCCTTGATTTTATGGGGAAGCCATCCCGACAATAAGCTTCCTTGTGTTTTCTTATTTATCCAACAAACATTTACTTTTCTAGCAAAAGAAAAAAAACACAGGACAAAAATGATATACTCCAAAATGAAAAACAGAGGTGTGGCTTATATGACTGAGCAAAACTATATCTATTCACCGCCCAAATAATTTCGCGAGAAAAAGGATACGAAGGCAAGACTACGACATCACCCTAACAAATAGCGTAGTGACATCAGCCATTGTAATTGGGGTAGATCAAATAAACTATTCCCCTCCCCTCTCCTCCCGTTTGTTCCGTCCCCGCTTTTCCCCTCTTTTTTACTCTCTACGAATTTACTCTACATAAATTATTACAAACTTCTTTAAAATCCCCGTACATGAATTTCCAAAGCTCCGTTACCGGACTGACTTCCCGAATAACAAAGTGGGTGTCAACCGTCATGATAAAATAAAAGAAGGCATCTGTCAGAAAAATTAGGAGCAAAAAGCAGAAAAAAGGCCCCAGACAAACTAATACCAGGTAGCTAGCAGGGTGTTTCCTGTATCTCAGTTCGGTATTGCTTATTTTTCAAATAAATGCTGATGGTTTCGTCATCCACGTATAGTGTAAGGCTAAAATTAGGGAAAACGTGAGATTCATGTAGCGAAGAAGTATCAGATCGAGATGGATTTTAAGAAACAACTTTTGGTTATCTTTCAGACTACTAATTTGTGCTAAGTGAGTACATATTGTTAAACCCAACAATTATTGTGTAGTTATTTTTGGATAAAGAATTTATTACGCATCCTATATTACACAATCTTCATTAAAATTTCAACAATAAACATTATCAATGGGTCTGACGTAACATATTTCACAAAAATTAAAATAAAATTTATATCTATGCGTTATTCTTAACATGTAATTATATATACGTTTAACCCTATATTATACTCCTGAGAACTATTCAACCCTTAAAATATTGATTTTTGGGACCGAAGTACGTAACATAAAAAATGCCACTTTCGATTTTTGTGGTACATTATTGTTTATCTATCTATTCCAATTTCCACCGATTAATAGGGAAATCTATTGCATAAACATCAAGCCAGCCAATGAAATCAAAATGACCTTAAAGGTCCGTCATCTCATTTGCTAATTGTGGCCAATGTGCTCACAAGATACCCACCCAGTTGATTCGATAAGGAACTAATTCAAAAATAGACATTTTTTAAAGGAAATATAGGAAATCGATATCTGTTCAATCGTGATTGTTAAATTCTATCTATTTGTTTTGTACAGGTACTTTTATCAGAGAATAGAATATTTTATCCGTCATATAATTAGATTTAGAAATCACCCCACTCCCGTACTCAATTTATCCTCTATAAGCTCCTCTATTATTATGTCAATTATTTTATCATTTCTTACCAATTTTTCCAAGGTGTTTTCTCTGTTGGTCCCTTTATTATTATTATTATTATTACTACTACTACGTACTTTTATCTCTTATATTTTTCTCTTCCGATTCTTAATGGTGGTGTAGGTTTCCTTATAATATATAGCAAAAGACCTTCCACTGTAAACGTTACCGGTAATTCCGTTCATCACATACTCTGTTTTCGAAATAATTTCACTTGTAAGTTTATTGAAGAGACGTAATAGTATCCTGAATTAACCTCTCTGTGTACATGTTTGCTTAGACTACAAAAGTATTATTACTGTTTTACTACGAACTATGATGTATTTCTGGGCTGGTTACACCTATAAAGTATCTGGAGAACTGTGGAATATTAACATAGTAAATATTACTAAAGGGGTATCCAGATACTGATTGAAACCGAAACAAGAGTAACGACAATACTGTAGAAAATGAAGTATGTTACCGCATAAGCAAATTTGGACTGATATTACTTATTTTTCTTTCTAGAAGCTCTCTTCTGCTGAATGGAAGAATAACACACTGCTTTCGTATAATTCTTTCTCTTCGGGATTTAATTTTTTTCAAGTAAAGAAAGATTCAACTAAGTAAATGCTGTAGAGATCATCATGAGATGTACTTTTCTTCTATTTAGAGTTCTGCACGTACGTACAATGAAAACCCTGTAGACATCCGGTTAAATAGATAATACGAAGTTACATACTTGATACAATGTTATTAAATCCATTTTTTCCGTAATCTCCATTTTAGTATGTTGGAAATAAGAACTAGAGAAACCTTACAGGGCTTGAGCAGTGCTGATAGAGAGGGGAAACAAGGAGGAGAAGTGGCGTGCTGATTATAATGTAGTAAAAGAGGGGCTTAATGAGGGGAACAGCTTAGAAAAGGAGAATATAGATAGGGTCGAGTAAACCCGTGAATTTCTGTTGGAGTATCCAAAGAAGGAGGGGAAGGGTTAAAAATGAAGGGGCAAAACATCACAAAATAAAACCAAAATATCATCGTAGAACAGTTTTTCTTATCAAAACCATATAGAGTAAAACTGTGGAGCACTTTAAAATTTCTTTTAAAACTTTTGTGCGACATTTCTGTAAGGAGGGAAATAAAGTAACACCACCACCACCACGTTTATGTAATCAGAGATATGGCCGGAGAAAAGAAGAAAAACGGAATTACACTGTAACCATTTCATCACAGTATTCTAACCAATTATCAATATTCCTTTTTACTGAATTGACACACTCACTCTGATTGACAGAATATCATCGTAGTATGAAATAATGCACCAATGTAAATAGATGTGTCTGTATGTTTAAGGAGCATCTAGAATTCTTCCGCAGTACAGAAAAGTAGAGTACGATTTCGTAATGACAATACTGCTCGACAATAATGTCCGTTTTGGCTTTCTACCCTTTAATTTGTTATGCGCGAACATATTGGTGAACATTATGGTGGCACACCGGTTTTTTCTGATTTTTAATCGTTGTCAAATATGATTTTTCGGGAATATTGGTGATGAGAAAAAAATAGAAGGGGAGGAGCGAAGGGAATAATAATTGTTCTCCTAAATACTGTGTAAATAAATACGTTGACCTAATTACCCCCACTAGTGAAATCTATAATTTCTTTTTGGTTTCTCAGTTAAATTAATAAAAAATTAATGTACTACACTACTTATGTAATCGCTCAGAGGTATCTGGATGTCTAGTATACGCCATGTTTTTCGATTTCATTGTTAATACGACGATAAATGGTATCTATTTTTAAATTTCGGAATTTTTTTGAGTTTTTTTTTCCAAATTTTTTTAAGTTTTCTTCTTCATTTTACAGGACGTTCCTTAGATATTTTTATGCATCTTGCTGTTTACTTCACTTATATTTCTCGAAGTCATAATGAAGATTAATCTCCTTAGTCAATAATACATATTTGACTTCGAGAACTTTTCTTTTTTATTTTTATTTTCAAAGTACCTTACTTAACTTGAAAGATGATTTATTTAGAATTTCAATGTTTCTTTTTGCTTAGTTTCTTTCACCCTCTTTTTACTGAAAAGTTATTTAGTATTTTCTCGTAACCCCCCCACCTCGTCATCCTTTCTTTTATGATAACGTAAAAAAGTAATAATTCTTTACAAACCCTCCCTTGACTATGTAATCATAGTATTCTTAGATTTATCACATCTTGCAACTAGTTGACATTTCGTATATAAGCTCGATATAACTTGATTTGCAGATGTCATTTATTCTCTTTCGTATCTTACCTAATAACATAGTTATGTATTAATTTAGTGTCACCTACTTAGAATATCTTACTGTTGTTTTATTTGTTTATTATTTATTTGTTTGATATCTACTAGAAAGGTTCTAAATAATATTTGTATAGAACATCAGAATTCTTTAAGTTTATATATTATAATAACACGCATTTCCATTAGAAAATATCCAATTTATTAATACTATATATATATTCCTTTATAAAAAAAATATAAAATCAGGTATACAAAAAATATGAGTGATAATTCAACTGTTAATATCAGTAATATTTTGAAATTCGAAAATTACGAATTATTAGAATTGGCGAATTTCATTCAGTCCGATGCCAACTACGATGAATGCAATAATGACGAAGAAAGTAAAAATAACGCGGTTAGTCTCTGTGACTACTTGTCAAATAATTCTGTGATGCACAAAACAGAGTTGACTAGTGATGATAGCGATGGAAATTTCTTATTGACCATCTCAAATGCTACTACCCCAGAAGGCAGTGAGTTTGTTGTAAATCCAATGCAACATTACCAGAACTTTTTCTCCAACTCTGCAATTTCATCTTCTATGCCACCTAAGAGTGCCAACTTCGAAAACAATGGGACTGCTGCTAATGAAAGTTATGGAACATCTAATTCATTAAGTCCAATTGACAACAGCAATAACAGCAATAGTAAGAACTATAATTACACTAACAACAATTACAAATACAACAATAAATTATACCACAACAAGAATAGTCAACAAGTGGTCAGTGAAATCAAACCCCTTTACCCTTCTCATATAGAATATGATGACATTAATGAAAAACTCGATGAGCCATTAATTGATATAACAAAAATTGATACATCACAGGATCATGTGTTAATCAATTCAACCCTTGATGGTCCTAGCATTTTAGCCTCCAGTATATCCACCAATATGTCCCCATGTAGAATTGCTAGTACATCAGGTGCCCCATCCCTAGCTACTAAATATGGATGTTCGGTATGTGGTAAGAGGTTCAAGCGGCCTTCTTCATTGAGTACACACATGAATATTCATACGGGGATAAAACCATATCCATGTAGATACAAAAATTGTTTTAAATCATTCAATGCCAAGTCAAATATGCTAAGGCATTACAAACTACACTTCAAATTGAGCTCTGGTGTTTACTTGTTACCTAATGGAGAGGTTACCTCCAAAAAGCCAACATCAAGGCAATTATTTCCATCTGGAGTTTAGTTTAGTTAACTCTTAACTTTTCTATATTATTTCACCCGATCAATGCTGGATTTTTATTTTTATTTTTCTAGAATGAACATGGAAATAGCGTAGCAAGTATAATGTGTTCGAATACTGCTTATAGAATAATTGTATTTGTTCTTTTTCTTCGATATTTTTTTTACTATGATGACAGACAGGTTTTGGTTCCTGTTAAAAATGGTTTATGGTTTCTTTCTATATGAAAGCTGAATAAAAAACTAAAGAATTTGTTTGAATTAAACCCATTTGTGCTTTACAACTATTTCTACTACTACTATTCATACAACAACTACTACTATTCATACAATTACTACTATCATCATTCATTCAATCAGTGCAACTAGTAGTACTACGATTGATAACCTCATCAGCGTTGTTAATATAATAATATTCTTTTTCCTCCCTCTCGTTTTTTTCTTTCTAATTTATCTTCACATATGTAGTATATAAAATCAAATAACTCTTCCTCATGTTTATAAGAATGGAAACATAGTGTATGTGTTGATTAATGACATTTTTGCAGTTGCGGATAATTAAGATAATTTATATCCGTACATATCTTTGAACGACTCGACTAATTTGACCAATGTTAAATTCAACAATCCAAACGGAAAAGACTTATTACCAATCATAATCAATAATAAATCGCTATCAGGGATTTGTGTGACACATACATGGAGGTCCTCGATTTCATAAGCATATAAGATAATCTTAGTATTTTCGTTAAGATCCACCACATATTTGTTCTTAGTATCTGTGTCTGCGATAGCTGCAGCGCTCCTGTCTTCTATCCATTTATCTTTGATGAGCAGACTTATCATTTTCAAATTATTTAGCGAATATGAATTATCTGTACTATATTCTTCCTTACGATTCTTGGGGTCTAAATTCTCAGAAGTCGAGTACGATAAAATAGCACCGTTCCTTTTTGAAAGCAAAATCGATGAGTGTAGATAGCTTGACTCGTATTTGATAGAATTGGTTAAATTGATGGGAGTAATAACCTTGTCTAACAACACTTTAACATTTTGTGAATGAATCATTCTAAACTGATATATTCTATTGATTTTTCTTCCTCACTTTTCCCAAACACACCAAAATAATCTTAGGTATCTGTAATAGCAATATGTTCTTTGCGCGTTTAAAATTTCCAATAAAAGTATATTTTCAGTAACCCTGCACAGTATTAACACTGAATGATGGCGATATTTGTGTTTTGTAAGGCCCTCTAATTATAGCCTTTTTTATTTTATTTTAAATGGCTTACTTAATCTTTTTGACTAATAAGTCAAAAAATACAACAAAAAAAATTAATAAGACAGACAGACTATTGCACGTGATCATAAAATGAGAGAGGTTGAGATACGAAATGTTAATTTAAGCCGTGGGGGAGGGAAGGCGGGTAAAGCTGGTAAGCTTTGGCAAGCTGTATGCACAAAAACTTGCATTTAAACTTGTAGAAGACATAAATTGTTCCAGCCATCTTTCCACCGAAGAGTTATATAAATATGTATATGCGGCCTATATGTAAGACATCTAAATTAATAAATGCAATGGCAGGATTCACGATCAAGGGGCAACAGGAATGAGGAGATGGCGGGAACAATAGAATAATGAAAACAAACGATAAAGAAAAAGAGAAAATAAAGTGACCAATGCTTATTTACAAAAAAATAAGTAAAATAAAGACACCAAAACAGAGAACGGAAACAACGACAAAATCCGAATCATGGTTGAGGGAAAAATAGCTACAAGTACGGCCGAGGAGGGAGCGAAACAAACCCACATACCGACAGTAACAGAAAAATGCGATCCTGACTTTTTTGTAATTAAACATCGTTGCTGTGAGTGAATCAGTACTTAAACACCCCATCCCGCTCGCCCAACGACCCAACGGATATTTCAGTTCGACGCAGCCATCTTACACGTGTCTGTGCTTCTCAGTCTTCTTGTATTTGACATGATTAGAGGCACCTTTCCATTATTGTGTTTCTCTCATGCATTTCCGCTTTAGGCGCCTCCAAAAAGAAAAAGCATTGAAAAAACAGCCTGGCTGGGTAGGGCGTACGTAATCCTATGACAAATGGCGTAGCACTTCGAAATCTTCTGATCTCTAAAGTAAACAAAAACAGAAGCAGAAATAGGAAACTTCCATTTTTATAAACACTCAGTTACCCGAAGCAGTTGTAATAATAATCGCTTTAGGAAACGACGGATTATTTTGATAGAAGAAAAAAAGAAAACAACAGAAAAAAAAAAGAATTTGGCACCTGATGGTCACTGTCCTACGTCCGTTTCTTAGAGAACCGAATCATTTGGTGGAAAAAAATTCAAAATACAACAACATAAACAAACAGACTACTTGAAAAATAAAAATAAAATGGCAATTTTTCGTAACTATAAATAAATAACCAGTCATTTCATTTTTTTTCGAGAAATTTTTTATTTTTGATCTAGATTTTCACATATAAATACAAAATCTTGAAACTTGGAAAAACAGTTCCTCTTTACTTTTTGCCTCAATCAGTTTAATTGTTTTTGCCGACAGTTTTTTATTGACGATTTGTGTTGCTTTTTCCTTTACCTCCTTTCTATCTTTTAATATTTAAATAACATTTTTTTTAGTTTGTTTCATTGTAGTTTCTTTTCATTCTCCAGACCCACAAACAAAATACACACTTCAATTTAGCCAGAGGTCTTTTTTTGCTATTTTTCGTTTCATTAGAACTCTATAGAGATAAACTTTGAGTATATATACACATATATACAAACATTCACTCACACATACAAAGCCCTCTATATTTTTGATCAATTTTCGCATATCAAAATAGAAAAGCGATAAATAAGTCTCTAGTTGCTATTTACTTTTAATTCCATTCGACAGGGAAAAATAAGTCATTGCTATTTTTTTCTGACTCATATATACACATTATACAATGCTTTTCAACACTAAGAATTTATTATTATTATCTGGTTTATTAGCCTCCACCAGTGTGGCCCAAAACTCTACGTCTGGTGCTGCCGTTCCATCTCACTGTTCTGTCAGTGCGGAACAAACTTTCTCTGCTCAAGCAGATTTAGATAAGGTCGCCGACTGTGAAACCCTGGTAGGTAACCTAACCATCTCTGGTTCCATAGCTTCTGGTGCCTTAGCTAATGTCAAGAAGATTGACGGTTCTCTAAGCATCTACAATGCTACTGGTTTATCTTCTTTCGCCGCTGACTCTGTCGAAGAAATCACTGGTACTTTATCTTTAAGAGAATTGATTGTTTTAAGTTCCGTCTCTTTCGGTTCTTTGAAGAACGTCGACTCTATCAGCATGATCACATTACCAGCCATTGCCACTTTCAACTCTGCTTTGGAAGAAGCTAACAATATTTACATTTCTGATACTTCTTTGGAATCCGTCGAAGGTTTTGCTACCTTGAAGAACGTTAAAGTTCTGAACATCAACAACAACAGATTTTTAACTTCTTTCAACTCCGCTTTAGAAACCGTTGCTGACTCCTTGTCTTTGTCTTCTAACGGTGATGAAGCTGAAGTCAGTTTCGATGATTTGATCTGGGCAAACAACATCACTTTAAGAGACGTTAACGCTGCCTCTTTCAAGAAGATCAAATCTATTAATGCTTCTTTAGGATTTATCAACAACTCTATCCCAAGTTTACAATTGTCTACCCTAGAAACTGTTGGTGGTACCTTATCCATTGTTTCTAACGACAACTTAACTGTTGCTAACTTCAGCAACTTGACTTCTATTGGTGGTGGTTTCATTGTTGCTAACAACACCATCTTGAAGAACATTGATGGTTTTAAGAAGGTCAGCACTGTTGGTGGTGCTGCCGTTGTTACTGGTAACTTCACTGTTTTAGACTTATCTTCTTTGAAGTCTGTTAGAGGTGGTGCTGATTTCGAAACTGTCAGCGGTAACTTCTCCTGTTCTGCTTTGAACAGTTTACAGAGTAAGGGTGCCATCCAAGGTGATTCCTACGTTTGTAAGAACGGTGCTAGATCCACTTCCGTGTCCATGTCTTCTTCCTCTTCTTCCTCTGCTTCCAGATCTTCCTCTGCTTCTGCCAGCCGTTCTGCCAGCAGCAGTGCTTCAGAATCTTCCGAATCATCTTCCACTGCTTCTATTTCCTCTTCTGAATCCTCTAAGTCCAAGGGTGATGCCGTTGCTCAATTTGCTCCAATCGGTACCTCTTTCTTCGGTGGTTTGGCTGCCATTGCATTAGCATTAATATGATAGAGTTGATTATTCAACTATAAATGAGTATAATAATTTAAATAATCATAATAATAATATTAATAGAGAAATCGTTGTTTTGGAATTGGTTAGCCTTAATGTTCCACGTTTGAGTTTCAGAAGGAATTTAAATATTGTTATGTTGAAAATTTTAATTGCCCTTCTTTATGTATTTTACGGATTCATTCGATAGACTGATCCAGACACCGATAAGCAATTGAATGACAGATATTTATCCTTCCGTTATTGTTTTTTGTCGATATATATAGTTTTATATACGTTGTTATTTCTTTCAATTACTTTGAACCTTATTTATGTATAAAAGTATAATGTTGCACACATTATTACTGTATAATAATAGCCCTCGTTACGCATGTTTAATAGTAGTGATAAACCCTAAAATTATTTATATTTTCATATATATACATATATATAAAACAATAAATTTAAAAATTATACATTAATAATCCATCAGAAATGGCAAAATATACTACTTATGAATGAATAAACAATTATTTCTTACCTTTTCTCTTCAATGCTAATTTCTCAGCAAAGGTTAATGGTCTATTTGGTTGGGCATTTTCAGGAGCATGTGCTTCTTTAGCATCACCGCCAGCCAATTTTCTTTCCAGTGCTTCTTCCATCTCTCTTTGCTTACGGGCAGATTCTTCCAACTGTTTACTACGAGCATCATTGTTGGCGACAACAGGAGTAACTGGTGGCAGAGTGGTTCTAGTTCTACTTGCTTGTTTCTTCTCCAATGCTTCTTCCATTTCTCTTTGCTTACGTGCAGCATCTTCGATCTTAGCTGCACGGGACTCCCTTTCTAATGCTTCTTGTTCGGCCTTTTGTTTAGCAACGGTCTCTTCATAACGCTCTTGACGAACTTGCTCAATTCTTTGACGTTTAGCTTCTTCCAATGCAGCCTTCTTTTCTCTACGAATTTCAGCCAATTTGATGTCATTGGCTTCGGTTAAGCGAGTTTTTAATTTTACGTAATCGTCAAATGCACTGGCTAAACGTTCATGATCCTCCATTTTAGAATTAAATTCGGTTCTGGCCTTTTCTATAATCTTTTGCTTCATCTCTTCGTATCTGACTGAGTCACCTTCAGCCAATTTATCAGCTTCTTTTTGCAAGAGAGGTAACTCTGTCTTTCTCAAAGCTCTTTCGTAATGATCTAACTTGTTAACAGCGTAACCCATACGTTCTTCCAATTCAGATCTTTGCTTAGCAACCTGTTCAACAATAATCTTCTTGATATCAGCAAAGTCTAAATTCTTTGATTCATCTGGGTCGATGTACGCATGTCCTTTAGCATTGATTTCAATAATAACTTTTCTGATTTCAGTAGCTTTCAAAGCCTCAAGTTCTCTCTTCTTTTTCTCGATTTGACGACGGTGAGCTTCCTCCTCCTTCTTAGCTTCAACAGCAGCCTTTTCTTCGAAGAAACGTCTTTGTCTCAACTCAGCATTTTGCTCAGCATCCAAAGCTGCATTTTCCATGTATTTCTGCTTTTGTTCCTGAACTCTCTTAGCACGTTCTGCTGCATTCTTCTTGTGATTTTCAATAACACCTTGAGTTTGTGTAATCAAACTTTCACGAGCCATTTTAACCTTTTCCATATAAGATAATTCATTGAATTTCTCCATTTCGGTAAGAACTTTAGATAATTCAGATAACTTGTTACGAATGAAGAAGTTACGTGTAACTACAGGTTCAGGTTCAGCAACAGCTTCTTCTGCACCTTCCACAGGGATATCACCTTCACCTTCTTCTTCTTCCTCCAAATCTTCTGGAATTTCACCATCTTCTAAACCACCAGAACCTTCAACAGCTCCTTCAACACTTTCTTCAGCTGGTGCAGCTGTAGCAAAAACGTCAAATGGATTCTTGATAAATGTGATTTTGTTAGAGGAATGATCGATATTGAAAGAAACATAATCCTCAACGGCAGCTTGTAACAAACCCTTTTCAATATCCCAATATTCTAAATCTAGAGGCGCTGGCAAAGTAACTAATTTATACAATTCATCGATTTCCACTGTTGAATATAACTCTGATGCACTAACAAACATTCTTCTCATAATCACATCTCTGATAGAACAGATGTATTGAGAGAAATATTCTTTGTTTGACAATTTAGGTAATAAATTGCTTAAGTTTTCCTTCAAAGTAAGAGCATTATAGTTGACTTCCAAAAGTTCATAAAATTCCTTTACTTCGTCATCAACACTAGAAAAGATAGATTCATCGTTCAATAATGAATCAATAATTTCCTTTCTTGTTGGTTTTTTCTCAATACCAACCAAACGGAATAAACGAACCTGATGATCGTACCCAACAGTTGGTAATTCATCCAACTGAATAGCCAAGGCAGACAAAAACATAGTAGAAGCGTATTTCTTGAAATCTTCCTTAGTAGCATGTGGGTTTGTGGAATAAATTGCATAGAACTTCTTCCAAGCGCATGTGTGCAATATTTGATCACCTGATACAGAGAATACCTTTATCATATTCAGGTAATACTTGGCCAAGACTGAAGCCTTTGGTTTACGAGTGGCCATTTTCAGTAGATGGAAAACATCTTCAATGGATCTAAAAGCCTCATGCCATAATTCCAATTTAACAGACACATCGACTTGTTGGAAACGTTGATCCAAGTAACGTTGTAAAGTATCTGCATCTGCTAAGTTGACTAAATTAACTCCATGTTTAGTTTGTTGATAATTGGCAGCATCCAAATGTTGACGCAGCATATCGGCTAATCTCTTAAATTCATTTTTACGGTTATTCTTCAAACAGAACTGCATAACTCTGGCAACAACACCGGAATATGTAATTTCTAATTGAGAATTGTTTCTTAATAAATCTAGAGCAGAACGATATGATTCCCAAGTGAATCTCATCCAGGAGGTGATCGCTTCATCATTGAAACCACCGACAGATTGGTCATTACCATAAACTGATAGTAATAGATTTTCAGGTGTCACACCACCTTCCAAATCCTCGGTTTCATCTTGTTTTTGTTCAGCTTCAGCTTTAGCTTGTTCAACATCTAATTTTTCTTCAACTAAATCAATGTATTTACGTACCACAACACCCACTGAGACCAAACCTTCTAAGGAACCTTGAACCAGTTTCTTATACTGGTGTAAGGCATCTTTAATCAACTTACCTCTCTTTAATTCAACACCAATCTCTAAAAATTTGAATACAATACTTTCAAGAGTAGATGGTTGAGCAAAACGAATTCTTCTGGCAGTGATGAAATCATATAATGATTGTAAAGCAGCAGGCTTTTCACCAACTGAAATCAATTCATCGGCTCTTTTTAAAGCGTTTTCTGGACGCAATACTGGTGGAGCCATAATTGTCTACTAGTTTGCTGTTGGTGAGATGAAAAGCTAAGTATCTATAGACATACTAAAAACAAATGTTGCTTCTAATTGAAAGATGGATGATAAACTTTTATTATGGAGACACCATTGAAAATTTTTTTCACTTTGAAAAATTTCATCAAAATCTCAATTATCACATATTACCCGGCGAGTAGTGGACTGTGATCTATACCACGCCGAACAGTGAACCTCTTCTACTCGAGGATGATGTATTCGTAATCACAGTAATTCATTATTTCATACATATATATATAAGAAATAGAAATCAGTAATGTTCTATGTAACATGAAAACTCTATATTAATGGCTTAATTTCTGACGTTTCTTCTTCTTTTGCTCGTGCTTCCGCAGCCACTCCTCTTCACGTTTATCTTCAAGTTTGGCCATTTTTCTAGCATATTCCTCTTCCTCCAAGATTTCCATTTCATTAGCCTCCATATCATCGTCGTCTTCATCATGCATGTAGTCGCTTCTTCTTTTACCCTTGTTAAACATGGCCCAAATCTCGTCACGGTCGTAACCTGCGTCACGTCTGTCATTGTAATAAGAATCCCCCATAATTTCTTCATCATCCTCAATGAAATCAGCTAAATCATCATCATATTCATCATCATATCCCGAGTTCTTATTACCGCTCTTAGAGAGCGACTGTTTATTACGGCTTTCTAATCTTTGTTTAATCTTCTGATTAGGTTGAGCTAGTGATTTAGGAACGCCTACGCGAATTGATGGAATATCCTCCTCTTGTTTATTTTCTTGGATATTATTCTTAGGAGGATCTGCATGTGGTGATTGTTTCCTTCTTGCATTGTATTTACTAAATCCTGGTTTATTTAAGAGCGGCTTCGGTGATCTAGCTGAGTTCTTCGAAATATCTGGTGGAGAAGGAGAAGATGCAGAAGAAGCTGGTCTACTAGGCTTTGAGACAGCATTTGTATCTGCTTGTTTCATTAATTCTTCAAAGCTCATTTTCTTAATCTGTTCAGGTTTCTTCTTGATCATAGTGGCAGTTACTGGAGTTCTTTTTTTGATTGCATTGATGCCCCCTTTAAATTTACCTTTAGATTCCTCATCAGGTTTTCTTCTAGGTGTACGTTGTGCACGATTGCTTGATGGTTTGGATGTTTTTTTTTTATTGAGCTCACCATTCTTCAATAACTCCTGACGTCGGAGTTCCTTAAGCCTTTTAACGGCTGGATCCTCATCCCTTATATAATTCTTCGGCAGGAGATTGTAGTCATCTTTAGGTGCTTTATCTAATTTGACGTTTAAAGGAGAAGTATCTTTTGATGGAGCTGATTTTTTTAGCTGGGATAATTTTGAAAGAAAACTCATGCAAGGGATTCACTGAAAAAAAGAACGAATAATAGAATGAATAAATAAACTAAACAAAAACTGGTATGATTAAAATTAGGAGTCGTAGTAAGCTTCGAGAAGGATGTTTGTTCTATTATATGGTTTCTTGCTCTTGTTTCATTTGTTTTAGACGGGAACAGTGAGCTCAAAAAGCATTTCAGTTTAGTTTATTTTTTTTGGCTATGGAATATAAAAAGTTACACATGACTATATGTGAATACCATCAGATTTGTCAATTATAAATGCTACCAAGAACGCTCCTTATCATGCACATCATCTGCTTCACCCAGCTCCTGCAAGAAATCTTCGAATTCCGCATTTATTTCAGAAGTTTGCCCAGTTGATCCATTCACTGAAGGCTCTTGTATTAATTCATTCAATCCCGTTTCATTTTCATTTCTATCAAGGACTATGACTTCTGAAGTCTTTTTGGAAGGAGCAGCCAAAAAACCTCCTTCCAATTCAGATTTAGAATCGTGTAAACTTTCTTGAATAGGCTCCGTCGGTTGTATAACAGTTGATGGCAGAAACCCACCTGCTTCAAATTCTTCTTCTTCACTCATTGGCCTTTCTTCTTCCTCTATATTACCATACGTAGCATTTAACTTTCTTTGAATCTTTAACTTCGCTAATAACAATGACCATTTCCTCAAGGCTTCTATCTCTTTCTCTTTCCTCTCCTCCTGTTCCAAAGTATACTCTATTCCATCAATGACGATCTCAACCTGCTCTCTAAACCAACTTGCTACCACAACACCTCTTATCACTGGTTTCGAAATCCTTCCCTTCTCAAACTTAAAACTCGTCACAGCTCTAGCGTAAGGGATTCCAAGCTCTTTACATGCTCTTATTGCATTGGGACTTTCAATTAAACAGCAATTTGCAGGTATCATAGAAGGGACAAACACTTCAATATTTCCATAAGCATTTTTAGAAATATCTCCAGTCAAGGTTGCCAATGGTGGAATATAGAGTTCTGTGTTATCAAAAGAATAAAGACGTTCCTCTTCATCTCCATCCCCCGCTCTTACTGATCGTCTTTCAATTGTTTTGAAGGATTTAGCACCAGTTTTCAATACACGACCTTCCATATACCATTGTCTAGGGCTTTTCAAGTCCAGTATATTTTTCCTTTCATATACCTTACATACCCTCCCATTCTTACCGTGTGGTCTTAGATACCCACATTCTTTGCAACCTGGTTTGATTACCTGATTTTGTCGTATATCGTTCTCCAATATATAATAAGGATGTGCCTTTAAATCTTGTAAATTATCTGGCATCCCTTCAGATTCATCCCGTGCCTGAAAGTATTCATCTTCAAAATCGTCAATTTTGGTTCTTTTTCTTCCTTGCAACTTCGTTAATATTTTGTTATACCAAATTTCATAAGTTGGCTCCTTCGTGATTCTTTTTTTTCTGACTTTAGAATTAAACCAGGTTGCATATCTCCTTGTAATATCTTTACAACCTCCTTTTCTGTCATATCCTATTATATATCTTAATATGTTTCTTTTCGTACGTTCCACACCACGAGGTTCCAATTTTGACACTCTTTTAATTTGTTCAATAATTTTTAAATTTATTGGATCAATTGTAATCCAGGACTTATTGAATTTATCCCAAACTTCACACCAAAATATTGGATATTTCATACCAGTTTCTGTTAGTTTATTTAATGATCTATTTTTTTTCAATTTTTGTTCTGCTTTATTTTTTAAATTAGTAAAATCTGGAGGCTGGCATGACATAATTAATCTTGCATTAATATTACATGATCTCATGAGTGCAACAAATCCTTGTGCTGCTTCATCTCTATTTCCTCTGCCTTTTAAGACATGCTTGACAAATGTCGATTTATCAATTCCAGTGTTAGAATTTGTATAAGGCATGTAAAATTCTTCCCAGAAGTTCATGTAGCATGATGTGGTATTGTAATTTGATAAGACTTTCCAATGTTTTTCCCAAATTTCCATACATTTCTTTAATGCATCGAGTAATTTTCTCGTGCTTCTCAATGGCATATCTTTATCCAATTCTGGATGTAGCAAATTATAGATGTCATCAGGGACTATTTTATGTAGCTTTTTGATTAACCTCTTGTCATTAATCCATTCATTTCTGAGTTTTCCATGAACTAACAGACATGATAAATGGAATATGTGTAAAAATCTTCTCTTGTGTCTTTCATCATTAGAACATACTGATTTGTTTTTCAATGCATCTTGCTCTTGTGAATTCTTTGATAACGTTATCAAAATATCTTTATTTTGGGATCCATCATCTATCTCAGCATTGTGGACTTGAACATTCATGTCCTTTACATCTTCAAATTCTTCTGAATTGTAACCCTCTTCCGAATTATCATCCTCCATGTCTATGTCACTGTCATTTTTATCACCGAATATCTCTTCTTCTTCATGGCTGCTTGGGTCTATGTCAATAACCTCCCTATTATCATCACCAGAATCGTTAATAACAATGAATTGCGCTGCTCTAGTTCCTTCATTCTTGGCAGCTTTCCTTTTTTTCTTCAAAGGTCTATTGTATTCAGAATCATTATTTCTTTTTTCGCGAAGGACTGTTCGTACTAACTCAAAATATTCCTTTGATAGGTCGTTATCCACCATTTATTCATAATTTTAACAGGTATGCTATTTTACAGTTATATTTTGCCTTGATTTACGGATAATCAATCAGGTACACTCTACTGCTGTTTAATTAGCTATAGGAATTTAGTTTTTCTTGCACAATATGAGATGAACGTAAATATTTAAGAACAAAAAAATAAACCTTCTATAAAATTTACTTATTAAGATGAAATAAAATAGTTATTTCTTCTGTTCTCTCATTTATTTACAATATTATATAATTCTGTCAGGTAATCATCCTTCAAATTAAACCCATGCTCTGAATTAATTTGATTTTGAGAGTGGAACAACTTATTCAAGTATTCTAGATTAGTACCGCTTGGACCTTTCGATGTCTTAATAACCTTTGCAGTGTCATGGATGGACTCAGGACCTACAAATGCCTCATTCGTGATTTTGCCAATGTATACATTTGTTAGTAGGATGTGTTTACCGGTATTTGGGTCTATTGGTAAATTATTCAAAGATTTTTGTAGTTCTTGATCATTTTCATCCTCTTTGGTAGGATATAACTGAACTTCCACTTCATGTAAAGTATACCCGTTTTGTTCCCTTACGTCCAGGTACTCTCTTACCTCGTCAACAAATCTAGGAGGTATGAAGTATACCACACCTATAGTACACAAATCATGCAGGTTATTGAGCTCCGACAACGTACTGTATTTCAAATAATCTCTTTGAAATTCCCCGTTGCTCATCAAGTCTTCGTAGGAGACTAAAGTGGTCACTCTACCTGGCGATCCTGGGACACCTCTATGATCGATGGAACTCTGCCAAAATCTCCTGAAATATCCATAAATCAATGCTGGCAATCTATGCGTGTGATGTGGTGGAGGTTTAAAGATCAACGACCCGTATCCGAGAATCCAAATACCTTGCTGAATTGATTTCGTCATTGTACTCGTAAACCGTCGAAACTCACAACCAAGGGACCACCGAGTGTAGCTACTACGTCTAAGAAAAAGCTATAACAGAAATCCCTAGCAAGAGCTCAATCATCCACTAATTTATCCTGCAAGAGGAAGAAACCTACGATTGAATGGATTGCGCTGAAACCAAATCCGATTGAACCTTCCAAACAATGTGCAAAACACGTGTGAACAAGGAAATCGCTCTATTTCTCTGTCTGCTGCTCCCCATGCCACAGCCTCTCTCCTCCAGGTCTGCCCAAGGTCTGTCCTGCCCAGGTTTACTACCCATTGCGTTGCACCGGACACGTCCTCGACAGTGCGCCAATCTGCAACGTCCATACCCGATTGATGATTGGTAAAAACAGTCCTATTTGGTACCGAAAGTTGTGAAGGACGACGTAAAGGTATGAAAAAATACATGAACAGAACGAAAATCTCACTTTTCGTCAACTGACTAAGGGACAAAGAGCGCCAAAGACACACGTTGCAGGAGACAGCCAAAGGGGCACAGACCTGAGGGATCTGTGTTCGTGAGGCCCTGCTTCAGCACACATCCTGCAATGGGACTGCCTGACTGCCTGACTATCCATAAACCTCAACAGAGCCAGGCGAGGTTAGCTAAAGTGAGGCCGCCTCTGGATCGGATTCTTTGCTTTGTCGTTTTACTCGCTAACCTCTAGATGAACAAGCACGAACGGACGTGGTTAACTTGCAACGACAAGATTCGCTACCTGTACCTGCCCTACACATTATCTACCAATATATATATATATATGTAAGTAACATTCCACGTTGTGAGGAAAGCAAATATAAGCACCCATTGCACAACTACGAGAAAAAGACCATTTACTTTTAATGTGGCATTCTTATAAAATACTCTTGATTCTGTTTTTTTTCTTCTCTAGCATTTAGTTTTTTCCTTTCTTCTTCATTATGTATGATTCTGCTGAAAAAAAAAAAATTACAATAAAAAAATAGTAAAAAACAAAGTAAGTAAATGTTTAAAACAAAAAATATAGCATTGGTTAGGACGGAACTTCGTTTGTTTTAAGCTCCTAATTGTCATTTTATACTACAGAATAATACAATTAATTTATAGCAAGATACTACCGTATTTGAAAAAGAATAGAATTTGATTTTGTGAATTCTTTTCAAGAAATTATCATTTTTCTTTATTTTTCTTTTCTTTAAATCAAAAGGTAATAATAGAAATTAAAGAATAGTTATATATTTGCCGCTCAGCTCATCCTCCTCATTTTAATCATTGTTTTTTAAATCTTTTTCGTGTTATCGTTCCTTCCTTTTTTGTTTTATTTTATTTAATTTTTAAACCAAGGCACGTATACTTCAGTCCTAACCTTATCCTTTAATTTTTAAATACATTTCTTATTAATATGGGTATTAAGGACATATCGAATGAAGTCTTGCAGAACCCAGAACTGTATGGTTTAAGGAGGTCTCACAGACCAACGGCTCAAGTGTCGCACAGTTATATTGATTCAGACGATGAAGACGACGTTATTACATCTACCAACCGACAATCTAGAAGGAGATCGAAAAAGAGTTCAATTAATGACGACGAGACCGTTGACGCAGAGTCATTCGATTCAGATGTCGAATTTAATGACGATGAAGTAGATGAAGTAGATGATGATGATGACGATGATGACGATAATGTTGATGATAATGACGATGACGATGACGATGACTACGGAAGTGCTAAGAGGAAGAAGAGAAAGACCAATGCCAAAAAATCCAAAACAACCGTAAAGAAATATAATAAAAAGAAACAAGATTTGAAACTTCCAACCAGATTTTCGTCAAGGAATAATAAGACAATTAACTACAATGTGGACTACTCCGACGACGAAGATTTATTAGAATCTGATGATATGAATGACAAAAACGACAGTATTGGTGATGATATAAGTGGAGACGACGACGAAGAAATTGAAGACGAAGATTTACTAGAATCTGAAGCTGAAGGATATGAATCAACCCCACAGTTGGAAGCAATTCATGGTATTGATCTAGTAATAACCCATAGACCTCGTAATCCAGATGATAAAGAACGCTTATCAAAAGAATTGCCTGATCTCATAGCCTGTAAACGAAATTACGAATTCTTAATTAAATGGACAGATAAGTCTCATTTGCATAATTCATGGGAATCTTACGATTCTATAGGCCCAAACATGCGTGGTTTAAAAAGATTAGATAATTATTGTAAACAATTTATTATTCAGGATCAAATGATCAGATTAGACCCATATATCATTGCAGAAGATATAGAATTAATGGATTTAGAAAATGAAAGGAGATTAGAAGAGTTCGAAGAATTTTCCAAGCCAGAAAGAATTATCGATAGCCAACGTATCAACCTTAATGATGGATCATCACAGCTGCAATATTTAGTCAAATGGCGTCGATTGAATTATGACGAGACGACATGGGAAAATGCTTCCGATATTGTCAAATTGGCACCCGAGGCTGTAAAACACTTCCAGCATAGAACTAATTCCAAAATATTACCCCAATATTCAAGTACATATACCTCTGAAAGACCAAGGTTCGAGAAATTAAGTGTACAACCCCCTTTTATCAAAAATGGTGAATTAAGAGATTTCCAACTTACAGGTATTAATTGGATGGCTTTTCTGTGGTCTAAAAACGACAATGGTATCTTAGCAGATGAAATGGGTTTAGGTAAAACTGTTCAAACTGTTGCATTTATTAGTTGGTTGATTTATGCTAGAAGACAAAATGGACCCCATTTAATTGTGGTTCCTTTATCGACTATGCCATCATGGATAGATACCTTTGAAAAATGGGCTCCTGATTTGAACTGTATATGCTATATGGGGAATCAAAAATCTAGGGATAATATTAGAGATTATGAATTTTTTGTCAATCCAAATGTAAAGGGTAAAAAAACTGTAAAATTTAATGTATTAATTACAACATATGAATACATTTTAAAGGATAGATCAGAATTAGGCAGCATCAAATGGCAGTTTTTGGCAGTAGATGAAGCTCATCGTTTAAAAAATGCAGAATCATCATTATATGAATCATTAAACAGTTTTAAAGTTGCCAATAGAATGCTCATAACGGGTACACCTTTGCAAAATAATATTAAAGAATTGGCCGCGTTAGTTAATTTTTTAATGCCTGGACGTTTTACTATTGATCAGGAAATTGATTTTGAGAACCAAGATGAAGAACAAGAAATATACATTAGAGATTTACACAGGAGATTACAACCATTTATCTTGCGTCGTTTAAAGAAGGATGTAGAGAAATCTCTACCGTCAAAGACTGAACGTATTTTGCGTGTAGAATTGTCAGATATCCAAACTGATTACTATAAGAATATCTTGACAAAAAATTATTCTGCATTAACTGCAGGTGCAAAAGGTGGCCATTTTTCATTATTAAATATAATGAACGAACTGAAGAAGGCATCTAATCATCCATATTTGTTTGACAATGCTGAAGATCGTGTATTAGAGAAATTTGGTGCGGGAAATATGTCTCGTGAGAATATTTTAAGAGGTTTAATAATGTCCTCAGGTAAAATGGTCTTATTAGACAAACTTCTGACAAGGTTAAAAAGAGATGGCCATAGGGTGTTAATTTTCTCACAAATGGTCAGAATGCTCGATATATTAGGTGATTATTTATCCATCAAAAATATAAATTTTCAACGTCTTGATGGTACAGTCCCTTCCGCACAAAGAAGAATAGCCATTGATCATTTCAACGAACCCGATTCTAATGATTTCGTGTTTCTTTTATCTACAAGAGCTGGTGGTTTAGGTATTAATTTAATGACAGCTGATACTGTTATTATTTTTGATTCAGATTGGAACCCTCAAGCAGATTTGCAGGCGATGGCAAGAGCACATCGTATAGGCCAAAAGAACCATGTCATGGTTTACAGACTGGTCTCGAAGGATACAGTTGAAGAAGAAGTTCTTGAGAGAGCCAGAAAGAAGATGATTTTGGAGTATGCTATTATTTCATTAGGTGTCACCGATGGTAATAAATACACCAAGAAAAACGAACCAAATGCTGGTGAGTTATCAGAAATTCTAAAATTTGGTGCGGGTAATATGTTTGCAGCCAGAGATAATCAAAAGAAACTGGAAGATTTAAATTTGGATGATGTTTTGAATCATGCTGAAGACCATGTAACTACTCCCGACCTTGGAGAATCTCATCTTGGTGGTGAAGAATTCTTGAGGCAATTTGAAGTTACCGACTATAAAGCAGATGTTGATTGGGATGATATTATTCCGGAAGATGAATTAAAGAAGCTGCAAGATGAGGAACAAAAACGTAAGGATGAGGAGTATGTTAAAGAACAATTAGAAATGATGGATAGAAGAAACAATGCATTAAAGAGAATCAAAGATAGTGTTAATGGTGACGGATCATCTCAGACATCTGATGATGAAGAATCTACAAGGTCGTCTAGAAAAAGGGCACGTACGAACGATTTGAATTCGATCGGCGATCAAGAAATCCGTGCCTTATACAAAGCAAGTTTGAAATATGGTGATATACTAAAGCAATTGGCAGAACTTATAGCAGACGGCACTCTGCCCACAAAGTCTATCGAGAAATATGAAGACGTTTATAGAGATTTACTAGATCAAGCCAAACATCATATGCAGGAAGAAGAGTCAAAAAGAACAATAGCCTTAGAAGAAGCTGAGAAAGAAGCTGACGAATATAGACTCAAAATTAAAAATGGTGAGCTTGACCCAGACACTCAATCAAAGGACAACCCATTAACAAGACTGTCTGCTAAGAGAAAGGAAAAGAAGGCTGTTTTATTTACTTATAAGAATGTCAAATCACTAAATGCCGAATCGTTAATAAACAGAACTGAGGATTTGTCATTCTTGAAGAAATATGTTCAAGATAATTTCAAGAATGACGCCATGTCTCTTAAGCTAGACGCCATCACACCCAAACCTGTCCAAAGTTGGAACTGTAACTGGACTAAAGAAGACGATGAAAAGCTTCTATCTGGTGTTTTGAAATATGGTTACGGGTCATGGACTCAAATTCGCGATGATCCGTTTTTAAATCTAACCGATAAAATATTCCTGAACGAACCTCAGACTAATGCTAAAAAGTCTGTAAAGAATGAAAGTACTGACAACAGCGGCGCTCCCGAACCAAAGAAGGGGAAGGGCATAACAGGATTTTCCAAGAAGGTTCCTGGATCAATGCATCTTGGTAGAAGAGTTGAGTATTTAATATCTACGTTGAGAAACCCTACTCCGGAGGTCAAATGCACCGCAGATACCACTAAGAAGTCTACACCTTCATCGACATTCACAACCAAGAAGAGACAACGTAAGGCAACCTCAGAGCCCGTAATTGCTAGTGGATCAACGGATCCATCCAGATCCCCGGCATTATCAACTGCAGCTATATCCAAGAAGCTCAAAGCCCTTCCTAAGGGACCTGCAGCTCTACTGCAAAACGAAAGAAGTTTCAGTCAAAGTCTGCCTTCTGCTAATAAACTCAAGGTGGCCAAGGAGAATGTCGTTCGTCCTTTCAAGGAACTACATTTAAAGGAGTACGATAGTATGGATGAAGATGACTGTAGACAAGTTATGAGTGAGATGAGAACGTCATTAAAGAGATTAAGACGCGGTGGTAAAGGGTTAGACCGTAAGGAGTGGGCACATATCCTAAAGACTGAGCTGACAGCTGTTGGTGATTACATCAACTCTAAGAAGAACAGCTCTAATAAAGTAGACTCGGACAAATTCAAGAAGCATTTGTGGTCATACAGTTCGAACTTTTGGCCTGCTGAGGTGAAAAGTTCCAAACTGATGGCCATGTATGAAAAAATTACTGGCAATGCTGACAAACCAAAGGTGGAAAGCCCATGATGTTATCTATACCGCATTATCTCCTTATATCTTATATTTTACTGTTCGCATAGTCATGTAGGAACTAGGTTATATCATATATATATCTTGATACCAAACGCAATTCATGTAACAAATTCACGCATTTTAATTGAACGAAAAGTCTCAAATTATCAACGAAGGTAGATTTACCTGATGCTCCTACCCCGTTAGTCTCACCCACCTTGACCTGAGCTGAGTGTATGGGCATATCCTCCAGACTATTGCTCAAACGTGTCGAAAGCAAATAATCTGAATTCCAATCCACATGATATTCATCCATCTTAAATTGATTTGGTTTT
The DNA here is from genome assembly GCA_030573655.1 of Cylindricascospora bacillispora. NCBI lineage: Eukaryota > Fungi > Ascomycota > Saccharomycetes > Saccharomycetales > Saccharomycetaceae > Cylindricascospora > Cylindricascospora bacillispora. Next base: position 133,369 of record JAJMDR010000009.1, on the reverse strand, counting down.
CGGCTGGAAGAAAGAGCGAAAATCATGAAAGCTTCAGAGAAAACCATGAAACATTCAAGAAAAAGTAGAGAAAAAAAAAGCCAACTTGCTAAAAATTAATAAAAGCCTTCCTTAATGCGGTGTTTGTAATAGGGATAAGTACAAGGATCTTCTCTTGCCCTAGACTTAAAAGGACAGAAAAAGTTTAAGACTCCAATAGTAGTTGTTAATTAATAACTCTAAGAAGTACCCTCTAGGTGGATGAATGAAAATATTTTAAATAGAATATTTTGAATTAATATAGTTTTTTTGCGAGACCAGAACGCCATTTGAAGCGACACATTTTTTAGTTGATATTGACAAAACAAAAACATACTAGTCAAGCGCAGTTCTCGGGACAAATAAGAAATCATCGTGCGCTAAACGGAGGATTTGTTTCTCTTTGTTTGAGTGTATTCTATTATTTTGAACTTGTTTCTTTGAGAATAATTTTCAAATTTACACAACATGGCGAAAGGTGGGAGACGACCTTTATCCTCACAAGGCCATAAAAATGATACATCATCTCCTTTTGATGACACATTCCAATTTGAGGAAACTGAATTAACCTCGTCTACTGGGAACGGTTCAGGAAGGAAAAAATTCAATGACAAAAATGGATTTAGTAAAGAATTAGATGAGATAGAAGTGACTTTTGATGATGCAACTACTTTTGATGCACATTCATTTCAGCCTACTCCGCGGATCAATGACGATATGGGTACATTTAAGGATGTCGATCTCGATAACAATGTTGGTGAACATTTAAATTATAAAAACGACCCATTTGGTATGAAAAGGCTTCGTTTGGGAACCCAGAGACATGCTGCTGGTATATCTAGATCCAAAACAATGAAATGGGCCAAAAAAAATATAGGTAATCCTTTTGAAGAGTTCAGTAAAGCAGCTTCTTTTGATGAATCTGGTACTGACAATAGAGCCGACGAGCTACGTACTGTATACCATAATCTCCCCTTACCTGCAGAACTAGTAGATGAAGAGGGCAAACCAATTACTGAATACCCTCGTAATAAAATCAGAACAACAAAGTATACCCCATTAACATTTTTCCCCAAAAATATCCTGTTGCAGTTTCATAATTTTGCTAACGTATATTTCTTAGTTCTTCTTATTTTAGGTGCATTCCAAATCTTTGGTGTTACCAATCCAGGGCTAAGTGCTGTCCCATTGATTGTGATTGTGATCATTACTGCCATCAAGGATGCCATTGAAGACTCTAGAAGAACAGTATTGGATTTAGAAGTGAATAATACCAACACCCACATTTTATCAGGTGTCATAAACGAGAATGTTGGATCCGACGATGTTTCTTTATGGAGAAGGTTCAAAAAGGCAAATACTAGAATTCTGTTTAGATTTATAGAATATTGTAAGAGCCGAATGACTGAAGAGGGTAAGCGCCAAAGGGCTATACGAAAACAAAAAGAAAGAAGAATAGGACGCCAAAAGCCCCGGTCATCATTAGACTCAATCGATAGTGCTTTCCGTGAATCTGCAGATTATGGGCGTCCTTCTTTAGATTACGACAATATGGGCCAACTTGTTGGACAAGACGATGATGCTACAATGATTGATAAATCGTTACCTCTTCCTCCTGATTGTAGATTCAAGAAAGATTTTTGGAAAAACGTGAAAGTGGGTGATATTTTGCGTATACATAACAATGATGAGATTCCAGCTGATGTGGTTTTGCTGTCAACCTCTGATGCCGACGGTGCATGTTATGTTGAAACTAAGAATTTAGATGGTGAAACTAACTTGAAAATCCGTCAATCATTAAAATGTAGTAACAAAATCAGAAATTCAAGGGATATTGCGATGACAAAGTTTTGGGTAGAGAGTGAGGGCCCACACGCAAATCTGTATTCTTATCAGGGTAACATGAAGTGGATTGACCCACAAGACAAAGAATTAAAAAATGAACCAGTAAATATCAACAATATGCTACTTCGTGGATGTACTCTAAGAAATACTAAATGGGCAATGTGTATTGTTGTTTTCACAGGTGATGACACCAAAATTATGCTGAACGCTGGTGTTACACCAACAAAAAAGTCCAGAATATCTAGGGAATTGAATTTCTCAGTTTTAATCAATTTCCTGGTTTTGTTTATCCTATGTTTTATCTCAGGTTTAGCAAATGGTATTTATTATAGGAGGAGCAGTACGTCTCGTAACTATTTTGAATTTGGTAAACCTGCTAGTGATTCACCTGCGACAAATGGGTTTGTATCGTTTTGGGTTGCCGTTATTCTTTATCAATCATTAGTCCCTATCTCCCTATACATCTCTGTGGAAATTATAAAAACTGCCCAAGCTGCATTTATTTATGGCGATGTTTTATTATACAATGCCAAATTAGATTACCCCTGTACACCAAAATCGTGGAATATCTCCGATGATTTAGGGCAGATTGAATATATATTTTCTGACAAAACCGGTACTTTGACACAAAATGTGATGGAATTCAAAAAATGTACAATTAATGGTGTATCTTATGGCCGTGCATATACCGAAGCTTTAGCAGGCTTGCGTAAAAGGCAAGGTATTGATGTCGACACTGAAGGACGTTTAGAAAGAGCTGAAATAGCCAAAGATAGGGATATTATGATAAATGATCTTCGTACTCTGTCAACCAATTCTCAATTCTACCCCGAAGAGATTACGTTTATCTCAAAGGAATTTGTTCAAGCTTTAAAAGGACAGACAGGAGAAACCCAACAAAAATGTTGTGAACATTTTATGTTGGCACTTGCATTATGTCATTCCGTTTTAATAGAAAAAAACCAAGCCGATCCCCATAAATTAGAGATACAAGCCCAATCGCCCGATGAAGCTGCTTTAGTTACCACTGCCAGAGATATGGGTTTCAGTTTTATTGATAAGACGAAAAACGGTTTAATTGTTGAAGTTCAAGGTATTCAGAAAGAGTTTGAAGTCTTGAATATATTGGAATTCAATAGTTCAAGAAAAAGAATGAGTTGTATTGTTAAAATCCCAGGCTCTACTCCTGATTCTGAACCAAGAGCTTTGTTAATTTGTAAAGGTGCTGATTCCATTATTTTTTCACGTCTAAGTACTGTCGGTGGCGCCAACGACGAAACATTACTTGAAAAAACCGCTTTACATTTAGAACAATATGCCACAGAAGGTTTAAGAACTTTATGTGTAGCGCAAAGAGAATTAAGCTGGTCTGAATATTTGGAATGGAACGAACGTTATAATATCGCAGCTTCCTCCTTAACAGATAGAGAACAGGAATTAGAACTTGTAGCCGACTCCATTGAACGTAATTTGATTTTATTGGGTGGTACTGCTATCGAGGATCGTTTGCAAGATGGTGTTCCAGACTCTATTGCTCTATTGGCTGAAGCTGGTATTAAACTTTGGGTCTTAACTGGTGACAAAGTGGAAACTGCTATCAATATTGGGTTTTCCTGTAATTTACTTAATACCGACATGGAACTTCTAGTAGTTAAATCAACTGGCTCAGATGTCGAAGAATTTGGAGGTGAACCATATGATGTTGTCGATTCTCTGTTATCCAAATACTTACACGAAAAATTCGGTTTGTTGGGTAACGAAGTGGAATTAGAACATGCAAAAATTGATCATGGATTTCCTAAAGGTAATTTCGCTGTTGTTATCGATGGTGATGCATTAAAATTAGCATTAAGTGGCGATGACATTAAGAGAAAGTTTCTGTTGCTGTGTAAAAATTGTAGGGCTGTTTTGTGTTGTAGAGTATCACCATCACAAAAAGCAGCTGTTGTTAAACTGGTCAAGAATTCCTTAGATGTTATGACATTGGCAATTGGTGATGGGTCCAATGATGTTGCCATGATTCAATCTGCTGATGTTGGTATTGGTATTGCTGGTGAAGAAGGCCGTCAAGCTGTTATGTGCTCTGACTATGCTATCGGCCAATTTAGATACTTAACACGTTTAATCCTTGTTCATGGTAGATGGTCGTACGGACGTTTATCTGAAATGATACCTCAGTTCTTCTATAAGAATGTTATTTTCACTTTGGCACTATTTTGGTATGGTATTTTCAATAACTTCGATGGTTCCTACCTATATGAATATACGTATTTGATGTTCTACAATTTGGCATTTACCTCTATCCCTGTTATTCTTTTAGGTGTCTTGGATCAAGATGTAAATGACACAATTTCCTTGGTGGTACCCCAATTATATCGTGTTGGTATTCTAAGACTAGGATGGAATCAAACCAAGTTTTTGTGGTATATGTTTGATGGATTTTATCAATCCATAATCGCATTTTTCTTTCCATATATACTTTACGAAAGGTCTCATTTACTGGTTACAAGAAACGGTCTTGGTTTAGAACACCGTTATTATGTGGGTGCTATAGTCACTACAATCTGTGTCTTTTCATGCAACTTGTATATTTTGATGCATCAATATAGATGGGATTGGTTCAGTACCTTCTTCATCTTCTTATCATCAATTATTGTGTTTGGTTGGACGGGTATTTGGTCATCGTCCTATACGTCTTTGGACTTCTACAAAGCTGGGTCTAGAATTTATGGTAGCCCTTCGTTCTGGGCAGTCTTCTTTATCGGTATTTTATTCTGCTTGTTGCCGCGTTTCACATTAAACACGTACAATAAATTTTTCAACCCCAAAGATGTTGATATTGTTAGGGAAATGTGGCAACGTGGTGATTTTGCGCATTATCCAGAAGGTTATGATCCAACCGACCCTAATAGACCTAAAATTACCGCAGCAAGTAAATTTTCAAATAGATTAGGTGAAGGAATTAACTTAGTCGACAATTATACCGCCTCAAGAGACTCTATAGTGACAGAAGAGATTCCAATGACGTTTATTGATACAAGCACAATTGGGACACCAAAGCGTAGATTAACAAGAGTTGTCGATACCAACAACAAAGATGATGAATTGCCTGCCTCTCCGCCAGATCTTCTTAGCGGTTCACCATTTGGTGACAATAACAGGGTAACTTCGTCTAATATATTTGATGATGACTATCAGGGGAAGACATCGCTCGAACGTACAAGAAATGAAATGATAGCTACTAACCAATTAGACAACAGATACTCGCTCGACCAAGCTAGAGTTTCCTTGGACTTACCAGGTGTCACCAATGCTGCCAATTTATTGGATACTAGAAAGAGCATTGATAGGAAAAGATAGAATAGAGCACACAGGCCTTGAAGACCACAACTACTACAAAATATGTCATCAAGCTATTCATTTGTAACATATTTATTACCAACCGTATGCTGCTGTCTGAACTTCTAGTAAAACAAGTAAGTATAAGTAGGTATACTATATAAAAATATGATATAACTTATATCATTCAGGTACAACTGAATACTCCCGCAGTTTTTTTTATGTATATTTTATTTGGAATTCCAGGAAGCTGAGCTAATCCAAGCCTTTTCTCACCTTAATACATTGCATACTTACTAGTCAGTCAGTCAGTCGTATTTTGAGACTCCCAAATGTCAAAAAAAAAATAAAATCTCGAGCCACATACCGCTCTCTGTTATGCCCACACCACAATAAGAACGTGCAAAAAAACATGGAGACTATTGTAATGAAAAGAACGTACAAGCAAGAACTAAAGAAGTAGAGTTTCCAGTACAACTGGCGAATCAGCTGTAATACTGCTAGTAGTTATTAGTCGTAGGTCAAGAATACATTCGTAACTGAAAACTAAATGCCTCTTTCATGATGGTGTTCCGTTGCAGAAGCGGGGTAACGTCCCAATTGGTTATTATGCAGTGTTATCGTACAAGAGCAGCTGCGATAACTTGCTCTCAATATCCTGCTGTGTTTGTGCTGGTGAGCAAACACAGCTCTTGTTTTGCTTTCTTTTTACTTACCGCTTTTCAATACCAGAATAACCGATGCTTATTGTACGGAAGAAGCAGCTAAACTAACTAGAAATTCCACCATTCTGCGTTAAACATGTCGAGTAACTGAGTGCAATTTACTTTAACGTTACGGCATGTGCGGTCACATGCTATTTTTCATGTCAGTTTATATTTAATTTGACATTATGGTGTCTATATAGTGCTACGGTTTTTTCAACTCAAACCACACTTGGTTGCTACAAATGTGGCTATTTCTTGCTTACCAAACTTTCGACATATTTCCAACCGTCAATGAGGTCGGATCTATTTTTAAAAGAAAACAAAAGCTTGAACAGACGATTGACGTAATTATAGGAACTAGACCGTTAAGTTCTGATTTAGACATTGAAGAGTAATTGATGAATTATACTCAATGTTTTCACCACTTCTTCTAATCTTAGAGTAGATAAGCTATTTTCTCTAGCCCATGGCAGCCAGTCTATGACTTTGGTTTATGCCGCACCCCCCCTATTATAATGAATAACAAGGCAACGAGCCCTCAAGAGTCTTTAAAAATAAAAAAGAAAAGAAATGCAGTTTTGTGAGAGTAGTTTCAACCGCTTGCTTTTATTATTTATTATCTTGAGTTTGTTTTGTCATAGTGCATTTAATTACTTTTTGTTATATCGTGCATGCGAAGAAAATCAACAGGAGATATTTATTTTTAAAGTTGTCAAGAAATATAGTAACACACACGAAGAAAATACGATACTTACTACTGGAGGTGTGCAATAAGTAACTACTGAAATGTTATAAATATCGGTCTTAGATTTTTCCCTACAACACGTTGTGACCAATGCTAGCAAATCAATTGGGGACACCTTTAAAACAGCTCTTGATCTAGTCTCTCTCCCTTATTCTTAAACCCGAGGTGATTCAGGGGTGGGTGGATTTTGATGTTCGACAAGCTACGTGAAAATAACATTTCAGGTTAAATGGCCTTTCGGGCTTACCTTTATCTTCGCGTTATGTTCTTGGGGAGGATGAAACTTTTTGACAGGGAGAGAGACGCATTATAGAATTGTAGCAGAAATAAGAACCAATCGGTTCCAAAAACACTACTCGACACTACTCTCTAGGTAGGACCCACCGACCCACAGTAAGTGAAACTTGAAAAAATAAGTAAAAATAAAACAACAATCTTTTGACTGCTGTGGTTTTTACGTTTTTCTGGCCGTCTTGTCTCGACGTATTCTGCCAGATCTGTCGCCTCCCCCCGAACTAATTTCCTTAGGGTGGTGAGGGATAAAAAATACCTCTTTTCTAGCGTAAGACTAACGAGGGGCGGAGAAGCGTTACGTGACTTGTACAGAGGGAAGTGTCAGTCTGGACTCTGCTCTGGAAAACTAGCAGCAGTGATAGTAATAGTGATAGTAGTAGTAACATTAGCGCAAGGGCGGCGGATAAGCTTTCTCATTATCCTCCTCCCTACTGCTTACTATGGCAAGAGCACATTGGGATGGAAACTAAAAAGACGATTTCTAATGAATGGTTCGATTCGAGAACTGGTGACCTACCATTTGTCGAGAATTTCAAGGCAGTAGGTACTACCGTCTTTTTTGTAGCTGGACTCACATTAGTATGTCATGCTTGTCTGCATGTACTGCGAACGAGTCGAATTGCTTCCCACAAGAAAAAACAAATAAAGCATGAGAGTTTTCGGATGGGGTTGCGTTAAACGAACTTCATGTGGTTTCTATGTAAGTTTGTCTACACTGCGCGGACAAGCCATTGAGGACTTGACATGACGTCCGTATCGTAGCTCACCTGCTGCTTTTTATAAATGCAAAAATTATTGTGATTGGATAATATCATTCCATTTCCTTAATAGCTTGACCAACGCAAATAAAGAAATCGCAATTATCTTTTTTTTTCATTCTAATTTAATGCAGATACAACGTAATCCATGATAACAACATTCATGCACGCTTGCTGATATTTTAATTTAGGCTTTTTCTCTTTTGGAGTATAATGATGGCGTGTTACACCACTACACGGTATCAGATATCCAGCCTTAGGTTTTAATACAATTTGCATAGGAAAAAAATAAAAAAGAGGGGGGTCTCAATGTCTCGTAATTTCCATCACCGTACTGTTAGATTTTATTCTTCTTTGTTTCTCTTAATTACTGTTACTACGATCACTACTGCTGATAGCTGAACATTTCCCAAGTTCCTTGGGTTTTCTTTTTAAACCAAGAAAATCTATCCTTAGACTACATTGAACCTCTCTTGATAAGTTTATAGTAAGACTAAAAAATGCACTTTGAACAATAATAGGTGCATTATATGCACACCGCAAGCTGAATGTATATCTCTTTACCAAGTCAGTCCTCTAACTTAACTCTAATTTAAATTAAATTATTTTTTCTTTCTTTCTTCCATATATATATATCTAAAACACTAAATAGTACATTATTTCTACTATTCGACATTTTTCTTCAATTGATTCAAAGAGTCCATCGTTAATCGTTATAATTTTCAAGAAAAAAAATTTCTTGAAACCTGATCTGAAGTATATGAGAATTTATTCCAATAAAGAAAAAAGTCTTCATTAAGGATCAAGAATTGCATTTAACAGATCTCCAAGACTGAGATATTCTTCGCATTGCTTCATTTTCTGTTTTCTTTTTCGAATTCCTTTTTCTCCCGCAGATTATAAAAGTGTTAAGTATATATAACTCTAAAATCGATTAAATTTGAAATAAGTAAAATTTTTGATCGAATCCGCATATACAAACCCACACACTTTTATCTTTCTTTTATATGAGCCTTTCGAAGTACTTCAACTTTCTATTTTGATCTCTTATATTTCATATTACAAAAGACAGGTATAAAAGGATTTTATCCGCTCAACTAAAGAGAGGAACCGAACTATCTACGAATACCTGTTTTCCCACAATCATCCACTGTACACTATACCACAGGCGCATTGTACAAATATACATATATAGACCAAAATCTATATATATAATCCATATTAGCATGTCAAGAGTTAATTCAAACTCTTCGAAGACAAAATCGATAGGTTCACTTGGATCTGCCACATCTGATGCTCACAATAAGTGGAAAATTCCACATTATTATCGTAGGTCTCATAACAATGGTCTAACATCTCAACAAAGTAATAATAGTGCATCATCTAATTACCCCACTCAATCATCTAATCATACTAATGAAAATATTTTCCCCAATGCTTTGACACAGCAGGGCGAACACACTCGTCAAAATCCATCATATAGGAGTAGTGGTTCTCCCAAAAATGATTCGAGTAACTCTACGTTCAACAGTCCAAGAAAAATGTTGTTTGAGGACCCAAGAATTAAAAAATCTGCAAGACCTAAGAAATCTAACAGAAAGAATGGAGAGATGGTATTCGTCAATTATACTGTCGAAGACGATAAAGCAAACAACAATAATAATAGCAGTACCACCATCCCTAATAATAACACTAATGAGTATACTAATGAAAAAACGGTAATACCTTCTCCAATCAATACAAAAATAAATGCTTCCCCCAGTACATTCATGGAACATACTGAAAAGAAAACTCCTTGTGATGAACATAAAAAGAAATCTTCAAGAAGAAATATGCTTAAACTATTTGGTAGGACAAAGGACATTAAAAATATAGCAACCGGGTCTTGTGGAAGTGTATCCAAACCTTCATCCCCTTCTGTTATGAATAAAAGAAATTCATCGATTTCGACATCATCATCCACTGATAATTTAATGCTGGATAAAAGTAACCCAAATACTCCAATTATTGCGCCATCTAGTAATATGAAACTATATTATAGCCCGCTTTTACAAAATCATAAATCTCAAGAATATGATGGTTTTCGAGATGCTGGCGGAGAAAATGAGTTATTGGATACTCCAACCAAAAATGAAGTTGTACCAATATCAACTCCTGATCCTTCATTGGCAAAACCTCCTAGCTATTTTAAGCCGGCTGATAACCAGACGCTAATAAGAGGAGGGAATGGTCTTTATCTATCTAACAAACATTATGGAGAAAGAAGTAATACTGCTAACGATGAAGAAGATTTTGCATCTTCTACAGAACTGACTTCCATGGATTTAAGATCTAGTATTACTTCCAGTTTAAATAACACTGATTCCACTGCTCAGTATCTAGATACGGATAGATTTGAGAATAAATCTGTATCGGTCGATTCTAAACAATATGATACACCTTCTGAAGATATAGATGGAATATCAAAAGTACCAGAGGAGAATGATGCTTCTATTGCCTTCAGTAAAATGTTTGTTAGAAAAAGGGCTAACACATGTGGATCTATGGGTTCATTACCGACTAACTGGACTAATATTAATACTAGTCAGTCATACACAAATGCATTACCGAATAGACTTCCGCCAGATGGTACCATTTCGTTGGGTTCTTTGCCCTCAATGGACAATAAGTGTTCTCCGAATAGAACTACAACTCCTTTAAGAGCAAGATCATCTACTCGTAGTTCAGTTATTTATCGACTCTCCAGAGATTTGAGTTCCTTAACAAGTGCTCCAACTGTATCGGAATCATCAGAACTTGGACAACTAAGTACGAATTCTGAGTTGTTTTTAGATTCCCAAATTCCTACCAAGAATCATAACTTAGGACATAAAAGAAAACAAGAATCTATATCTGACATATATAGATTGCAAACAAACGCATCTGCAATCACACCTTCTTCTACAACGACACCTACTTATTTTACCTCTTCGTTTACTAATTTATCTTCAAATTCGGCCTCTTCAACACCAAGTGCATTTGAAGGAAATAATAATATTTGTGGAAGTCAGAGCACTCGTTTTGCATCGGGGTATTTTGAAAAGGAATATTCCACAGATATTGAAGTGTTGATAAATAGTTCAGTGTTGGCTCCAGATGCCAACAATCTGGATTTAAACGGGATTCCTAAGACTACTCTAGAAGAGGTTGAAGAAGTAGAGTCTGAACATATTACAGGGGATGGAATAGCTTATACAAGTGCACATGAATCTAATGATAAAGATCCAAACAATGCATTTGGTGCATTTATTGCCAACTCTCTATTTACCCCACCAATATCTTCTTCCAATAGTTATATTAATGGTGACAAACAAAAGTCGGTAGAAAATTGGGATTTAGAGACAATGGATAAGTCAATATCAGAATTGGTTGAAAATTTTAAAGAATCAGGACAGACAGAGAAAATAGATATGAATCAAAATGTCAAGAAAAATCATGTCACACAAGAACACTATTTACCGTCTGGCCGAAAAGTTTCATCTTATTATAATAACGTTGATAATAACGATGCTAGAAATGATATGAGTTTCGTCAACAAAGGAACCGGTGCTAGCATTGATGATCCCGCAATTCTTTCGTTAGACGCTTTATTGGTAGAAAATAAATTTCTGGAAAATCACAACATCTATAGTTCTATGATACGTCCAGGGGTGCCAAATAACCTATCTACATTTGCAACTAATATTGCATTGGATGTTGTCAACTCCAATAAAAAAGATAGCTTGATCGACTCCATTCCGTTTGGTAGTGAAATGAACCATATTCAATAAAGTTAATCATTATTTTCTGATATAGACAAGATATAGTAAAAAATAATGAATAGATTTTGAAAGTAAAGGACAATTTGAAAGGACAATCACCTAAAGTGAGTAAATTATAATGAGAAGAGCATGTATATATAAACGGGTACAAACTTTTAGTGGACTAAGTAAATTACGTATATATACATACAAATATATTAATGAACAAACTCGTTCCTCATTTTTCTTATTCTGTATTTTTTATTAAAATTTAATAAAAGATTTACAATTGTATGCAAGTTAATTCTACCTTATTTTTTCATTAAAGACCACGTAGATCATTTCGAAATTTCTATAAAATTAGGAAGGATATCCTTTATGAATTTAAGTAAATCTTCTTTAGATCCCCTAGGATGATCTAATTGCCATAGAATCGCCTCGTTATTAATTTTCCCTAACCATGGTCCTGCTTTTAGATTCAACGCTTTCAGTAATTCCTTACCATCTATTAGTAGTTTCAATTCATGAGCATTCTGCAATTCTTGATTAAAAATATACTCATAAAAATTAGAATAGGAAATTGCCAAATCGATTTTTTTACTGGTAGATTCTTCTATTAGATATTCACTCATATAAGCATTAAAATGGGCTACAACCCATTCTCCCCTTAATTCTCTAATAAAAGAACCTACGCTTGATCTTGATAGTTCACCAGAAGTACCTAAATCCTTCACAAATTGTTTGTATTTTGGAATCACAGTAACTGCTTGTGAGACAATAATAGCCGAGTTTTTACTCAATTTCAATCCATCTCTTACTATACATTCTACAATTGAGGCGGTATTATTAATCTTCTTTTTGGGAAAAGAAATTATATTTAAATTCCGTAACGGGATTAAAGATAGTGCCAAATAAATATTCTGTCTTAGTGTTTGGTCTTTTTGTAACAAATTATCAAAGACAGGTAAATTTTGAATTACAGTGGGTAAATTTTTCACCAATTTTCCCAAATGTGCGTTTAGGATCCCAGATTCATAAATATGGTTGATCTTATCCATATCGTGACAGTTGGCTTTATTAAATTCGACAACTGATTCGTCATTATGCCAGAAAAAAATAACGTTTTCTAACTTAGATGATTGGATCAATTCTAAAGCCAACAAAGGATTAGGGCCAGTTAGAATCTTTTCCATTTCAACACCGACACGTTCTCTCGAAATCTTATTATAAAATGCATTATTAATTTCTGGGTCCTTCATTTCAGCTAGAACATCGTCATCAATTTGAAAATTGAATCTTGAGGCAAACCTAATTAATCTTAATACTCTTAAAGGATCATCTAAGAATGTTTGTCTTGCTGGTAAAGGGGTCCTTAAAATACCATCTCTTAAATCCTGTAACCCTCTACCAGTGAAATCTTCGATTTTCCCAGCTCCAATATTATAAAACAAGGCGTTTAAAGTTGCATCTCTTCTTAGCGAGTCTTCTTCTGGAGTGCCAAAACAGACTTTAGGTATCCTTGTGACTTCAGTATATTCTTCTGATCTTAAATTGACGAAATCAACCTCAATTCCAAACAATTTTGTCGTTGCAGTCTCTAGATGCTTGGATTTTTCTGGATTCTTGTCGATTTTATGAATTGTATGCGGTTTAATGTGATACTTCACAAAATTTCTAAGCAAGAAATCATTTAACCCATGAGCAAATTGCTCACCGGACATATTATTGATGGCAATATCGAGGTCATGAGATCCTTGACCTAGCAACTTATCACGAACCCAACCACCAGTAATTCTTAGTTCTAAAGGCGTTTTCAATAGAATTGACGATTCAGACGACATGCACGATTTCAACGAAGTGCTAGAATGGCCTGCAGAGTACAATTCGTTGCTATTAAAATAATCCATGTAATCTACTAATACATTACAAATTTGTTGCTCAATCGGACTCAACACAATCTCATTTAATAGAGGAGTCTTGGTGGTGTGTGATGTCATATCGTGCATAATCTTGAAATTGTGAGATGTCTTCCTGAATCGTATGAGATTTCCTAATCGAAACATATGACGGTCCAAACTTATTCAAGGATTAAGAATTCCCGTTAGCATATGATCAATTAGAATGAATAAACTACTGTGCTTCCGAACCAGAGCTCATCGCAACTAACCATAGTATATTTTTCACTTTTTCACTACTTATTTTCGTTGTCCAGTTCAAAGCTGTGGGTTGTATATTTTTCCCTTTCGGCACCTCATACAAGCCCTAATTTCCAACCAAACCCTAATCAACGATATACAAGCCCTAACAAGCCCTGTTTTAGGGCTTGTTAGGGCTTGGTTTCTTTTTTTGTTTTCGGAAAAAAAATTTTTGAAGAAAAAAAGAAACGAGAAAATTTTTTCCCTTTTTTCTAAAGGAAAAATTATAACAGAACAATTTTTTAGTATAGAGAAAAGTTCATTTATAGACGATGAGGATAATGAAAATTTATCTTTTCATTTGGAGTTCAGTTGAGCACAGGGAGATACATCTCTTGGAAGGACTGGTGTAAGTTGATCAATAGAACAGTGTTATATTCTAGACGATTTAACAAATAAAAGCCTATTATTCTATATATATTTATTTAAAAGCATCGTCTTTGTTAGGATTAAAAAAAAGGGATATCAGAAAATAATAGACACTAGACGTTTAATTATAGAGGAGAAATTCAAAGATAAAAATATAGGAACAGCGAAAGAGAGATATATTGTTTTGGGAGTGGAGCATTTATATATAGGTGATGAGTAGAACAATAGAACCGTCTGAGTATCGAGACGGCGTTCCTGTCTTTAAACCAAGCTACGATGAATTTAAGGATTTTTATCAATATATGGAGCTGCTTAATCCCTATGGGATGAAGAGTGGCATTGTCAAAGTTATACCACCTGAGGAATGGATAAACCAACTGGATATACCTCCAAAAGCGGAGACATTGCAAAATATCAAGATAAGGTCACCAATCCAGCAGCACATCACCGGATCGAAGGGTATTTTCATGGTACAGAATATCGAGAAAATGAAGACTTACAATATTATTCAATGGAAGGACCTGGCGCGTGATTATGTTGCTCCCACTGAATCAAGAAGAAGTTCTGTTCAGCATAATAATTCGTCTTCTGTAGTGCCGGACCAACAAAAAAATAGTAGCGACAGTTCACACAGTAGTATTAGATCGAAACATTTTGAGAATTCATTTAACTTAAAGGATTTTGAAGAATTCCAAAAGGATTACAACGCTAGTGATTTGAATCAATATAAAGACATTGAACGGCTGAAGTTTTTGGAAGATTATTATTGGAAAACATTAAGCTTTACTTCTCCAATATATGGAGCGGATACATTAGGGACTGTTTTCCCATCTCATTTGGAAACTTGGAATGTTTCCAAGTTGCCCAACCTATTAGATCATATGGATAAGAAATTGCCAGGAATAAATGAATCATATCTATATGCAGGGCTTTGGAAATCATCCTTTGCATGGCATCTAGAAGACCAAGATCTTTACTCGATAAATTATATTCACTTCGGTGCTCCTAAACAGTGGTACTCAATCCCACAGGAGGAAAAGGATAAATTCTTCTGGTTTATGAAAGAACAATTTCCTGAAGAAGCAAAAAAGTGTTCCCAGTTCTTAAGACATAAAATGTTTGCTGTTTCGCCGAAACTTTTGGAGAAGAACGGTATCAAGTGTAATAAAATTGTACATTTTGAAAAAGAATTCATGATAACATACCCGTATGGATATCATGCTGGCTTTAATTATGGTTATAATTTAGCGGAATCCGTGAATTTTGCTTTAGACGAATGGTTGGAAATTGGTAAAGTTTCGGAAAAGTGTGGTTGTATGAAAGATTCAGTTGAAATAGATGTATCAAAACTATCCGACAATTATGCAGCCTTTAAGACACGGAGTAAAGAAATCAAACAAGAAGAATTCTCTGAGAAAAACAATAGCATACGAGATTCGGAAGTCATATCGGACGACGTTAGTAATGAGAATAATAATGATAATAATGATAAAGAAATTAATGAGATACTTTCACAACAATCTTTAGCTAGAAAAAGAAGAACATTGAGTGTCCTTGCAACTGTCAGTTTTCAAGAAGTGGAAAATAGAAATTTAAATTCCCCAATTGATAACATCAAGTCAGAAATACCCACGCATTCTAATGAAATCACCAATTCTAATGACAATCACAACAATAGTAATAGTAATAATATTCTTTCACAACAATCTACAGATTCAAATAGAAACAATACAGTGTCAAGCTCTTTAAGATCCACCAACCCCAACACAACTCCATTCCTCAATAACACACAGGAGATTCATAGAAGTTTATCTCCTTCGATAACTAGAATGTTAGATTACACATCTATTGTCGAACCAACTTTAAATGATCCTGCCTCACAGTTGAAGAAAAGAATGACTTTGAATACTTTAAAAAATGGCAGAGATACACCTCTGGAATTACAGGCGTCTACAGCCCCATCAAAAATTATGGGTGAAAATGATGATAATATGTTAGCATTGAGCTTAACTTCCTTGGCCAACAGTCGACCTTCATCTCCAAAATTACCATTACCAATTCTTAACTCTCCAATTGATGCTTATGGAAAGGTACAATTAAATAACAACGGTAATATAAATACAGAACATGGATTTTCAAATTTGAATCAACCATCCTCTTCTATCTATTCACCTACACCAATATACTCTTCTGCATTACCATCTAGATATGCTAATCAATCCTCTCCAATACCCACTTCGCCAAGTACATCTAGTATACCATTTATTAAGAGAATAAAATCTTCGAATATTGTTACATTGAATATATCGAGAGAATCCTCTAGAAGTCCAGTTTCAATATCTAGAGATTTGAAACCACCAATGTCATCAGGGAATGTTATGCCTGGACACTTACCTGTTAAGCCAAAAATCTCGAGCCCAGGTTCCTCAGGTCAAAGTTCTTCGTTATTTTCTAAATTGTCTATGCCCTCTTTAACTGGTATAAATGGCAATTTTTCTGATTACTCTCATATTCAAGAACCTCCAAAGAAAAGGGCCAATATTGAGAAAAATGCTTCAATTCGAACAACCGTCACGGGCAGTCCAGAAAGATCTAATTCTAATAAAGAATCTAAATCATCGCATCCATCGAAGTTTTCATCAGAGGAGGTCTTAATCTCCGAGAAGGGAAAAGTCTACGTTTGTAAGGAATGTAAAAGACAATTTTCTTCCGGACATCATTTAACAAGACATAAGAAGTCCGTTCATTCGGGTGAAAAGCCACATTCCTGTCCAAAGTGTGGTAAAAGATTCAAGAGAAGGGATCATGTGTTGCAACATTTGAACAAGAAAATACCATGCACCCAGAGTGATGCTGCCAATGCTGCTGATTCGCCTGTATCCAATACCAATTCGCCAAGAGATTCACCAAGAGCGTTAGATAGTCTAATTGAAATGTGAGATTATCTAAACGAACAATCTTCAAAGTTTTTACAGACACTCATGGAGGGAATGAATATCTTCGATAGCTTTTTGTTGTTGTTGATATCATTGTGTTTTATTCAGTCAAGGCTAAGTTTCTTTTTACATTTATTTATTTATATATATTTCCTTCTTTCTTTCTTAATACTTATATATTAAAGCATAAATAACAGACTCTTTATCCGATATTATACTTGGCGTTCTTTTCATGCTTGTAGTTCTCTCTTTCTGGTTGTTATTTTCAATTTCCATTAAGCCGAAGTATAGGCTTACTGGAAAATGGGGAACACTGAGCTTGATCATATATATATATATAAACAATACAGATTTAGAAAACCTTAACACTTTTTCTCTAATGAATAACATCGAACAGGAGGATCAAATAAATATAAGAGCTTTGTGTACAAGTTGTTTAGGTTATATTAAATGAAGCCACTTAGATTATTGTTGTTAGGCGCTCCGGGATCAGGCAAGGGTACACAAACCACGAGATTATTAAAGCAACTACCAGCCTTGTCTTCAATATCATCAGGAGACTTACTTCGTCGCCAAGTAAAAAAGGGTACCGAACTGGGTATAGTTGCTGCAAAGTATATGGCTCAAGGTTCATTGATTCCCGATGATTTAATGGTTAAACTGCTCGTTTATGAAATGACTACATCAGGATGGCTAACCCCGCAAAGTAATTGGTTGTTGGATGGATTTCCCAGAACAGCAATCCAAGCTCATGGGTTAGACAACAAATTGGCATCTTACCGAAGTAATTTAAATCTAATTGTAGAACTGGATGTTCCTCAAAGTGTGATTTTGGAAAGAATCAGGAATAGGTACGTACATATACCGAGTGGAAGAGTTTACAATTTACAATACAACCCGCCCAGGATAGATGGATTAGATGATGTTACTGGTGAACCTTTAACCAAGAGACCTGATGATAATGTCGAAATCTTTTCGAGAAGATTGAAACATTACAATGAAACCGTAACTCCTTTGAAAGAGTTCTATAAATCAAAGGGGATCTTACATACCATTCGTGGCTCCACGTCCGATGAAATATTTCCCAAATTACTAGATCTTGTCAACACTGAAAGATCTAATTAACGAGGAACGAACCTCTGGCTGCTTTGAACTTATGATTTAGCTTTATGTAAATAGTATCTTCTATAGTGTAGTGAATTGCATATATATATATATTCAGTAATCCAATGTCACATGATCTATTAATTTTTCTTGTACTGGGGAAATTAAGATCGAGACTGTGATGAGATTGAAATGTAGGCTGTTGTGCCAAAGGATAGAAGTAAGAATTAAAGTAGACGACATAGGTGTGCTAAGCAGTATAGTGGTTACTTATATTTTATATAAGATTTCAATAAACAGATATCTGGCCTGGTATTTTTTTGCCCCCCCGCCCCCAATATATAACCTGAGAAGAAGCCCACGACTTCGACGAAAATGAAATTCTACATAGATGATCTGCCTGTGTTGTTTCCATACCCTAAGATATATCCTGAACAGTATCGATATATGTGTGATATTAAAAAAACATTAGATACTGGAGGTAACAGCATCTTGGAGATGCCTTCGGGGACAGGTAAAACTGTCTCTCTGCTGTCCTTGACTATAGCATATCAGTTGCATTATCCAGAACATCGTCCCATTGTATACTGTTCTCGTACCATGTCTGAAATTGAAAAGGCGCTGGTTGAACTGGAAAACTTAATGGATTATAGATCTAAAGAATTAGGGTATAAGGAAGAATTTAGAGGATTAGGTTTAACTTCAAGAAAGAATTTATGCTTACATCCAGAAATTAGCAAAGAAAGAAAGGGTACTGTTGTGGATGAAAAATGTCGTAGATTGACAAATGGTAAAAACAAGAAGCAACTGGAAGAAAATCCGGAAGCTAATGTGGAGTTGTGTGATTACCATGAAAATTTATATAATATGGAGGTAGAACAATATTTGCCTAACGGTGTGTTTTCTTTCGAGAAATTAATTAAATACTGTGAAGAAAGAACCTTATGTCCATATTTTATCGTGCGTCGTATGATTTCAATGTGTAATATAATCATATATTCTTATCATTATTTGTTGGACCCCAAAATCGCAGAAAGGGTTTCTGAGAAAGTTTCAAAGGATAGTATTGTAATTTTTGATGAAGCACACAATATAGATAACGTTTGCATTGAATCTTTATCCCTAGATTTAAATCAAGATGTTCTGAGAAGGGCATCAAAAGGTGCAACTGCGTTGACGGAAAGGATAGAGGAAGTTAAAAGGGTGGACGCACAGAAATTGCAGGACGAATATGAAAAATTAGTTCAAGGATTGCATGCATCTGATATATTAGCACCTAGTGAAGAAACATTTGTCGAAACTCCAGTTCTTTCGAAGGATTTGCTGAAGGAAGCTATTCCGGGGAATATAAGAAGAGCTGAACATTTTGTGTCTTTCCTCAAGAGATTGATAGAATATTTAAAAACGAGGATGAAAGTTCTGCATGTAATTTCAGAAACACCTCGATCATTTTTACAACATTTAAAGCAATTGACGTTTATTGATAGGAAGCCTTTACGATTCTGTTCTGAGCGACTTTCTCTCTTAGTTAGAACGCTAGAAATTACAGAAATAGAGGACTTCACGGCATTAAAAGACATAGCAACGTTTGCTACCCTTATTTCCACGTATGAGGACGGGTTTATGTTGATTATAGAACCCTACGAAATTGAAAACGCAGCTGTTCCTAACCCTATAATGCGGTTTACATGTCTAGACGCCTCTATCGCAATGAAACCAATATTTGAGAAATTTAATTCTGTAATTATTACATCCGGTACTATTTCACCTTTGGACATGTATCCTCGTATGTTAAATTTCAATACTGTCTTACAAAAGTCATATTCAATGACGTTAGCTAAAAAATCGTTCTTGCCAATGATTGTTACGAAAGGATCTGATCAAGTTGCAATTTCTTCGAGATTTGAAATCAGGAATGATCCCAGTATAGTCCGTAATTATGGATCAATGTTAATCGAATTCTCTAAAATTACGCCAGACGGTTTAGTTGTATTTTTTCCTTCATATTTATATATGGAGAGTATAGTGTCTATGTGGCAAGCTATGGGTATTTTAGACGAAGTATGGAAACATAAGTTAATATTAGTGGAAACCCCGGATGCACAAGAAACATCTCTCGCTTTAGAAACCTATCGGAAGGCATGTTCAAATGGTAGGGGTGCTGTTTTATTATCTGTTGCAAGAGGTAAGGTATCAGAAGGTATTGATTTTGATCATCATTATGGGAGGACTGTTCTTATGATTGGAATTCCTTTTCAATATACAGAATCGCGTATCTTAAAAGCGAGATTGGAGTTCATGAGAGAAAATTATCAAATTAGAGAGAATGATTTTCTATCATTTGATGCTATGAGACATGCAGCACAATGTTTAGGTAGAGTTTTGAGAGGAAAAGATGATTATGGGGTAATGGTATTAGCGGATAGAAGGTTTTCCAGGAAGAGAAATCAATTACCAAAGTGGATTGCACAGGGGTTATCAGATGCAGATTTGAACTTATCTACGGATATGGCCATTTCCAATACCAAAAAGTTTCTAAGAACCATGGCTCAACCAACTGATCCAAAGGACCAAGAGGGAGTCTCAGTTTGGAGCTACGATGATTTGGTAAAATATCAAACTGAAGAGCAGAGAAAAAAGAAAGGTGTTAGTGAACAAGAAGAAACAATGGATCATGAAGGAGACATAGAAATGAAATAAGAAATTCAAATATTATAGAGAAACATTAATTTGTACTGATATTATACGAATAAATATATCTATGAATGGATTAATCAGTGTATATGTATCTACGCACTCTATATATAATGACATTACATTAATTTTTCGTAGTTTAATGGGTCTACTAAGCATGCTTATGAATTGTCTTCTATGTTGATTGGAATTTCTTTATCGGAATCTAAATATGAATCACATATGACCCAAACAGTCAGAGATGGAGGTGAATCTCTAGGAATTGAAAAGTGTAGTTGGTAATGTTGTGAAATTTTCGTCAATGTAACCTTCTTTAAGGCAAATAATTCCTTGGTATTTACGTTACCTAGAACAAGCCACCATCCTTCTGTTCTTGAATGAGGGTAATGTATAGAGGTAACTTCGATAGTCTCAGGGTCTTCATCTCTATTGATAATTACTTCTACAGAACCAGTTATCGCATCTAATGAGGTATTCTTTTCAATTAGAGAACAACTCAATTCAATATTTGGATAATTGTTAACGAAATTTGCTACATCTATCAAATTTTCTTCTGAGAGTGGCATGATCTCCTCTCTCTGCGCATCTTCCAAGGTCATTATATCATAGACAGTTTCAACGTTCATATCTTTACACCTTTTCAAGATTGTTTCATCAAAATGTGGCACTTGTCTTAATGGTTCGTCGGTATCCCAAACACCTTGTATAATCATCTGGGTTAGATCCATGGCAGTAGTAGCATTTAGATACCCTTCTCCTGCTAATATATCAACCATTGCACTGCACAATGGAACTGCCCATTTTAGTAATTCAGTTAGGTTTAGTTGAAGATCCACTGGTAAATGGAGTCGACTGAAATGAGCTTGTAATAAGATAAATATTTTATAACTTGAAATATTCAAATTGGCAGATTTAGAAGGTATTAGAGGTAACTTCTTTTCGAATCTGAGTAATCGACGTTCATCATCTGGTAATACTGGTATAATATCAAACTCTGGGGCCTGTGCTAAAAGCTCGATCATATCCCTTAAAGTAGCTGTTCTAGTCAGTTGTGACATAAACAAGTTTAAGGTTAAAAATGATATATTATAGTGAGAACAAATCATGCATGGGTTCAGTGGAATAATGCTTTCTTCGTTATCAGGCACGGATTCGATATTAATTACTGAAGTTGACTCCAAGTCTTCCAACGTGGTTTCAATAACTTCCGTTAAGAACGTTGATACGCCTTCTGCAGATATATTCTCCAAGCCATAAAAACTTGGATTAGAATGAAGTCTGCGATAAAAATAACTGTAGGTCAACAAATCTAAGCAATCTCGTTTGGAAGTAACCACAGAGTTGCTAATTTCGTTTGTAAAAAAATCATGAATGTTAGTAATCAAATAACTTTCAGCAGGAATAGGCTCTGTCAAAAACTTTTTGTAGTAGGCATGTCTCTTGGAATCAGTAAAGAGCATGAGCTTGTTTATTCTATCACCAGATGAATGGCTTACAAGATCCAGTATTTGATTCACAGCATATTGAGTATATTTGCGTTCTCTTCCATCGTAGAAATTCGTGCCCATGATAATAACATAAGGACTTTCTGGACAAATGGCAGATGAATCAATACAACATAAAAGAAATGATAATGCACCAGCTGTATAAAGTTCATGAACTATCGATAGATCGTGTTCGTACATCCCCTTATAAATTATACCAATACCACTAGTAGCAGCAAGTAATACTGCACGATCTTTTATTTTGTCGATAATATCCTGAATATTCGCAATATCTGTATTCACCATTTTCCAGTCTATTCTCTCGGCAAGACTCACTAATCTTGAAGAAACACCAATACACGATTGTCTAGATGCGAGAAATATAATTGGGGTATGGATTTCTTTGGTTTCAAAACCTATGGAAAATGCATCTAGCACCATTTTATTAGTGTATGGAGTATGTTCAGCGGCGGAATATGTATGTAATTTTATTTCAACTGGAGGTATGCGATCTACTGGTGAAAAGTTATATACACCCTCCTTAGAAATAGAAAGCCAATCACCAAAGTCTCGACTATTAGCTAAGCATGAGGATAGAGCCACAACCCTTAACTGATTCTGTAATTGTGCATTAATAAATATCATACGTGATACAACTCTTTCATATGTGGAACCAGAAATGCCTTGGCTCACCAAATGTGCATCATCAATTATTAAGAGGTCTATATTCTGAATGTTTTTTCTAGTTCTCCAACGACGAGATAACAGATCAAAATCTTCTGGCGTACCCAAGACCAAATGACTATGGGCTAATATTTGTACATTTGTAGTTAAATCACTTGTTAGTTTATTTATGACTTTACCTCCAGCCAATTTAGAAAAACTCTTATCCCATTTGTTTTTCAATATATCTATCTGATCTTGAGATGGATGTAAATAAATGGCACGTCCTTTGTTCTGTCTCCAGTGGTTAAGTAATGCTAATTCTGCAACGACAGTCTTACCACTTCCTTGAGGAGATGCAATCAACAAATTTTCGTTTGATTCATATAAAGAATCAAAAACTGTACTCTGAAGATAGTTGAATTCTTTAAAAGGGAAAATATTGGAAAACTCATCTTCTAATATATTTGTATTAATGTGTTCCTTTTTCAGTTCAACAGTGGCCCCTATGAATTTCTTTGGAAGATGAATTTTATTAAGAGGAACTGCTATTGTATAATCACACAGAGGCCATCTATCGGAAATGATAGAAACAAAAAAATTGGGAGGCAATCGTTTTTGGAGATGGGACGGTAATTGCACTGAAAAACTTAACGATTGTTCTTTTTGTAGCATTATTTGTGTAATGAGCACATAGTCATGATATAATATATTCCGTCCATCTGTGTCCTCGAGTATTAACGTAAATCTCTCAGTTGACCCATGATCTTTGATATCCCACATCCAGTCAGGAACAAATTCAAGATCGAACATAAGCATACTGGGTGTGATAGGTTGTACAATGCAACTCATTGAGAATTTGGGGAACCTTCTAATCAAATCGTAAACTAGTTTTCCATGATTCTCTGACCTAATAGCTTGACCAACTTCACCAGAAGATTTCAATTTTAAATAATTTTTCCAAGGAATGGTTGAACTTTCCATTCTCAGAATTACTTCTACAGGGCAACGGTTAAACATTCTTAAAGGATTATTTGTGGGCCACATTCTATTTTCAACATATTTGCATATATTCATTAGATCTTTGCTTGGTCTTGACCAACCCTTACTTAGGCAGATCTCATACATTGCACGCAATAATCTCCCTGAGTTCTGCTTAATAAACAGCATGTCAGAATTTAATGCAAAACCATCGAACTTAAAGTTTGAAATGTACGATTGTAATAAAACATTAACTTTGGACAGTGGACTGTCTGATTTCTCCGTTACGGGAATAGGTGACTTACTTAGTAGTTCATCAAGTTCCTTTCTTTCTTCATATCTAACGGTAACATATTTAAATTCATCAGACATCGAAAAGATTCTAAATATGTCTATTTGTGACGTATGCTTGCTTAGAAACGTAGAATATGTGCTTATTGTAGAGTGGTTAATGTAAAAATACGAGGCAATTCTGCCCAACTCCGTAGAATCAATAGTTCCTTCAAGCTGATTATACACTACCAAACCTTTCTCGTGTAAGGTCAATAATGCAGAATGAGTCAACGATTCTCGGAAAGATGATAAAGTTATGTCATTGCTATTATCTGGGTTAATACCATAAAGTGTCGGATTCGCCAACATTCTAATATACAAGTAAGTATAACATAGCCAATCCATTGCATCGTCCCTGGTTTTAATATTTCCTGTAACTATCTCAGCATTTAAAGTATCAATTAATCTTGTGAACATTTGTGATTCGATTGGCAACTGTTGATTCAAAATGGCTAAATAATACTGAATATTAGATTCAGATGTTATGATAACACCGTCTCCATGTGTATCATATCTTGGTCTCCCAGCTCTACCAAGCATTTGAAGCACATCTTGGGTAGATAACTGCTCCCATGTGCCCTTTTCTGGTGAATAAACATCTGTACCTTTAATTATTACAGTATGTGCTGGTAGGTTGACACCCCATGCTAATGTCGAGGTTGAAACCAAGACCCTTAATAGACCATCTGCAAACAAATCCTCAACTAAAGAACGGTCATTCCGCGACAGCCCTGCGTTATGGATACCAATTCCATTCCCAATTACTTGTTTAAGTTCTTGATGCACAATATTCTCTGATTCACTTTTTAAAATTTGTTGCGAACTATTCTCTTTGCTTCTTATAAGATCCAACATATTGATTTCTTTTAATTTGTCCACTAGAAATTTAGCGGTCCTGGCTGTATCTTTTCTTGAGCTAACAAACACAATTATTTGATGACCCTCTTTCAGAGACTCCAGAGTCTTTTCAAAGCATGCTTGATTAATAGCATTGATTTTCTTTAAGGAATTTTGCTCTCTGACAGAACAAAATTTTTGTGAAAGTGGACAGGGTCTGTAAGATGAGTCGAAGTAAAATAAACTTTCTTTTGGTGCTCTTAAGAATTTGCCAACGTCATCATAATTTGGAAGAGTTGCTGACAATGCAACAATTCTTGGTGGTTCATTATATTTTCTACTTCTTAGTGTACGAGAGATAATACTCTCTATCACAGGTCCTCTCTGATCATGCAAAAGATGTACTTCATCAATAACTAATAGTTTGACACGTTCTGTAATGAAAGAATCCTCACTTTTTCTTGTCATTATGTCCCATTTTTCCGGGGTGCATACCAGTACTTGGGCATCAGAAAGCTCAGATCTATTCAGTTGGGCATCACCTGTGAATTCCACGACCTTAATATTTAAATATGCTAATCTTCTTTGAAATTCACGTACCTGTTCTTGAACAAGTGCCTTTAAAGGTGCAATATATACTATTTTAAATTGATTTGAATGTAATTTAGAATTCTCTGTGTCATAGTATTGAGATATTGTACGAAGTATTGTTAGCATAGCTATATTTGTTTTTCCAGCACCAGTAGGAGCACAGACCAACATGTTGAGCTCTTTACCAAAAGCTGTGGGGAAAACTATAGATTGTATTGGATTTAAAGTATCAGTTTCATTTGAGGGGAAGGATTGTCTAGCCCACTCTGGTAAATCTGAAACAGGGACTAGATCAACATCAAGGTTTGGTTTTTGCGGAGGTGGTACATTTATTTCATCATAAAGTGGAGTTACCTTTTTAAAAGAACCCTCTGGTAAAGAGACCTGGGAAACAAGGATACTTTTAGATGTTGAAAGAAGCTGTGGATCTTTTAAATCAATTAAAGGAATATCTTTTCCCGGAGGCTTTATCTTATACCTTTTTCTATTAGAGTGCGTATTATTATTGCCTTGCTCTACATGAAATTTTCTCTTTCGCAAAGATTCATTGTCTTTCAATTGTTGTACCAAACCTGTAAGACCTTGTTTTTCCATATTATTCACTATGTCCTGTCGGCTCTTCACATCAGATTTGTGATATTTGATACCCCAATAAATCGCTAATCGATTGGACACAAGAAAAGATACAAAAGATGAGTAATCAAATTCTAACAAATTTAGTAACTTTCGCTCCAATACCTTAACATCATTCTGATACAGTTCAAGTAAATTTAAAATATCATCGGCAATTTTAGCTAGGGTCGAGTCCTCCGTTATTTCTAATTTTGATTGTAATAACTTTTGGAAGTAATCAGGTGTAACATCTGTAATATATATAGAACTATCGTCTTCACTCCCAATTAATACGGTCGTTTCATTAGAATCTATCGTTTGTCGGTCTTTATCTTTTATTATTTCATTCAGTATAGTTTCTTCTTCTAAGTTATCTTCCCCATCTTCTTCATTATTCAGCTGATCTAGTAAAGCATTAGAATCACCGTTTTCTTGATCGCTATCTTGATCTGACGCAAGAAAAGCAAGTGACTTGTCTTCTTCAGGATTGGCATTATTCTTGAACTCATTGAAATCTGTTATCCTTTGTACAATCTTCACAAGTTTTTGGAAGTCTTTTAGTTCAATTTCTACATCTAACTCATTTTCTAGTTGTTCTTTTACCTTTATCTTGTAACCATCTTTGTCATCATTGTCATCCTTTAGAGTAGACAGAAACATATTCGCAGTGCTTTGTATGATATCATTTGGGATATCATCGCCAAGGAATTTTAATACCCAGTCCAGTAGATCTTCGTAAGCTGCTGTATTGGTGGCATCGGATGGTATATAGGTATTGACAGATAGATCATCGATATCCAAGATGGTTGCATTATGGATGTTACTATTACGGAGAGCCATGTCTGATTTGGTTGTGTTTGTACCAGTAGCTTTGTTCTGTGAAGAATCAAGCAATTTGGCAACTTCTTCTTTAACTTCATCGGTGGCCTTTCTATGTGTATTTTGGCTGCCCATATCTTGTAATGTTATTCGTCCTTTCATTGACTTTGGTTGAGATAGTTCGGCATCTTTAAATGCATCAGAAGTAACAGTTTGAAGACTTTTATCCGTCTTTAGCACTTTATTTGATATTTCGTCATATCTATATATCTCCCTGATTCTTTTCTGGCTGTCATGATCATCTCTTTTACGGTTTTGTTCAGGCATGGCTATGTCGAAAATGGACCGCAGGTTGTTATTAAATTATCTTAAAAATATGGAATAAAGATATCAATTGTACTACAATTGTATTTCTAGTATTAGTATTATTAAAGCTGGATTTCTGGCAGTGTTTCTAAATGCTTCAGTTCTTGCTGCTTTATAGCATAAGTTAGAGACTTGAATGAATCTTAAACTTTTAACAATTTAAGCTCATCGCCTTTCTACAATTGAAAAACTGTTACCCGGGTTGTTGTGGTTCAAACTAAAGAATAATTGCAAAAACATGACAAACCTGAAATTAAAGCTAAGATTAACTAAGACATAGATTACCGCTATGCTAAGATCAAATATTAACAGCATTTTCTGTGGATGATAAACCTATTTGATTGTATGTGAATTTGACGTACAATTGATGGGTAACATTTGTGAGGATATAAGATAATATTTGAACTTGACAGATAAAGATAACACTTGAGCCATATATAACAGTATTTCAAGTGTAGTGTTTGAACTCGATTTAAGTTGATATTACTTTACGTGAACTAATTTTCTATTGTATGGATAATATCAGACTAGACAAGCCACCTTCGTTTCAATGTTCACTAAGTTCATTAAGTTCTCAGATAAGCCAATGGACTTCTAGATCTAATTCACCAGGTAAGAAATCTAGCACTATGAAAAGTAGTAAGTCCATGCCATCTCGGAAGCTAACTCAAGAATTGGAAAGTTCTAAAACTAATTTAGGTTCCATACAGATCAATATGGATGACAATATACCGTGGTCTTTATTGCACACACCCAAGTCAATCGGCTCTATAGCTTTGCATTCCAGGAAACTTAAAGAAGTTAAAGAAGTTGTTAGTAGTTACCTTAGTGGAGAGCCTGATTGTCGAATATTATTATTAACTGGCCCTAGTGGCTGTTCAAAGAGTACAGTAATTAAACTCCTAGCAGATGAGTTAATACCGAAATATAGAGATTCTTTTGACTTTGGTAAGGAATACAATAACCTAAGGCTTCGAAGCGGTGACAAGAAATACTTAAAGACTGTTGTGGAATATGAAAACGATCTGGTAACTAATGATCTCCCGATAAGTGTAAGTTTTAGAGAATTTTTAAGCCAATGCAAATATCGAATAGGAGCTAATATGTCGTTTATCTTGGTAGAGGACTTACCAAATGTGTTACATCAAGAGACAAGGTTGAATTTTCAAAGATCATTGCTGGAATGGCTGTATTCTTCCGAAGAAAGGTTGCCACTTCTGGTACTTTCAATAACGGAATGTACGTTGTCCAATGATAAGGCAGACTTAGGATACACATCTTCTAATATTAACTCTTTAGATTATACATATATTGCAGAATTGATCTTAAATAAGGAAATTTTAGCAAACCCAAAGTTAAAGAGGATAAAATTCAATCCAATTAACATGACATTAATGAGAAAGCATTTGACGGAAATATGTCTATATCATCAGAATTTATTAGAAAAAAATAAAAAATGGCATAAAAGACATGAAGTAATAGATATTCTGTCTCGTGGTCCTGGTGATATACGATCTGCTATCTCATCTCTAGAATTTTGGGCGAAATCCAATAGTGACTTTGGACTTACAAATAGAGAGACTTCAACATCCATCTTTCATGCCGTTGGAAAAGTTCTATATGGATCTAATGAAATTACAAATTCTTCAGAAATGATAAATGACTTGACTGAAAGAGCTACAGATTTATTAAGCAACGATACCTTTAGAATGGCACTATTGACGAATTATGGTGCATTTAATAAAGGAGATGTTGCAGTAAATGTTGCAATGAATATAACAGATGCATTAAGTGAAAGTGATGTGAATTATGAATTGCCAGAGTTTATGGAGTATCCACTATGGAAAATCAGACATATTCTGGATTTGTTAAAAAATGAATCAAACACCCATGGCAAAATGTCTTTTCCTGCTGATTGGAAAATAAGACAACTGGTCGAAGAATTTCGAATAGAAAGTTCCGATTACATGAATGTGTCTTTGTACAAATATGGTCAATCAAGAACAATGAGACAGGTGGCATCTGATATTGGATATTATGGTCCATTTATTTCTAGAACAAAGAATTACAAGAAAAGAGCAATTGATCAATACTTAAATTCTCTCCCTTCTTATTCACCAATTAGAGCTTCTATTCTAGATAAAAATAAGTATCTTTTTGAAATGGACGAAAATATCGATGTTCTAACCAGAATTGGTGGTGAGTTGAAGCCTATTCTGGATGATACAACATTAGTTTCTGTTGACGATAGTGTAACTGATAAGGACAAGAAGTCAATTGATTATTTACGTGGAAAAAGAGATGATAAACTAGCAAAGCTGCAGCAACAGAGTTTTTCTAATGAGATTCAGGAGCTTAATGCAGATGCAGATGAGCTTGCTCTTCTAGAGAATGATCCATTGTCAGATAGTGAAGAAGATGGAATTAACATCATGGAAAACGATGAAGATGAAGATGATTCGATTTATGAGTATTTGAGTCAAAGTAACGCCTTAAAGCAACAACCCGATGAAACGCTATCTGATTCAGACTTAGAAATATTATGAAAGTAAAGTAGCATACATTAGTTTGTTTGTTTTTTGCCGAGAGCATACATATGAAGTACATATTTGTATTTAAACTGCAATTTTATATGTTAAGAGGAAATTCCATACTTGTCCAATAAAAATTAAATTCTTCTGCATATAATTACAAAAGTGTGCCATGCCACATGTATTTTTTTACCCTTTGTTAACTCTGGATCTTGTTCCTTCAGTTTATCTGCGATCACATCAACTATATCTTTTTCGTTGGAACCAGTGTGAGCTTCAACCCATCTATGATAGGCACTCCACGTTCTAATATAACCAGTAAATTCCTGTAGAGATAATTCTCTATGAATGATCAATGGTGTCTTTTCACTCAACTCCGACAATTTGGATACGGAAAAATCGTGAGCATCAAACTCAATTCTTCTCACATCTCTGAAGTATTTAGGATCAGGTTTAAAGTCTCTCATTAAATTATCAACATATGCTCTACCAGGTTGGTCCCAATACGGTTGCAGGTTTGCATCGCCATGGATATAATTGTGTAAGATATGGTCAAACTCAGGATGACTTAATAAAAGAAAATCACCGTACCCCCAGACTGCAAAGGTTCCATTCGATCTTAAGTTATTGGCGATGTTTTTTTGCAGACTATCAAAATTGACCCAATGAGCTGACTCAGCGGCAGTTACCATATCAATTGATTGCTTATTAGCCTCTGGCAGGAAGTCAAAATTGTCCCCAGGAGACACTTCGAAAGAAAGATTTGAATATGTACCCGGTGCTGAGTTGTTCTTTAGGTCGTTGGCTTGTTGTATCATAACCTTAGAAATGTCAGTACCGATCACATTCTTGAAGGTATTCAGCTTTGAAGATAATTGAAAAGTAGCAGTACCAGGTCCACAACCAATATCTACAAGAAGGTTAGTTGGACCCTGATGATACTGCGATAAATAACTATATAATGAATCAGGATATTGTGAACGCAAATTATTATAGCCCCTAGCGTTGAAATCTGATTCGGAAAATGCTGACATAATTGATATAAACGAAATGTTCCGGTTTTTTGTATTAGCCTCGAAGATTTGAAAATATATATATATATAATACGGTTACTTTTCAGAAATAAGGTTGTAGATCTTAGTTCTAAATACTAATCGTTGATTTCCCTCCTTATACAAGACGAATGAATACAGGACAACTGGTATAAAGGGCATACATCTTAAGGTCCAAATTTTTATCCCCTTTTATACTTTTCAGAACAGCACAATGAAAACAAAAACAACACATTAACGATCTAAAAATAGAAATATTCTATCTACATACAGAGAAGTGGAAGTCAACATGAGTTTATAGTGAACAAAAGGAAACAGGTTGCCAGGTAAATTATGTGGTAAGAACGGCATAGTCCCGGACGCTTGGACCAGCGGTATCACACGTTTTTAGCATTTTGATAATTCCTAAAATAATACTAATAATAATCTGGGGGGTGCGGATAGCAAAATCCCGATGAATCAGGCAGCGGAAACCTCATAAAAGCGTATGCGTTTTGAATGTGTCGTGATAATGGCTCGTTTGTGCGTCTGGATGATGATACCCTCATAGATTCTCCGTGTCTCCAAGTTATGGAAAGAAATTCCAAGAGAGAGAAATCAACTATAGCATTGGGGAGAAAGAGCCTGTGTCAGTGACGAATAGAGTATGAGATGAGACGCATAAAGTTTCTCATGTACAGTATGTTATCCATATCACCATGCTGACGATTTTAGAATGTGATTATGTGTCATGTGATGTTTGATATGTTCGATTTATTGAGAATTGAAATAGTTGTCGGAAATTTTTCATGGGCCTATTATCATGAGCTGGCCTGTTACTATCATTAGTAGTTGTTCCGTTGTGTCTAAAGCTGTGTTGGTTGTGGATATTTGAAGGTTGCCACTGATTAACCAGTTGTCACTAAGACATAACTAGAATACCAAAATATATTTGGAGAAAATTGGTTGCTGCTTGGAAGACAAACACAGACGAATCAAGAACACATCATTGGCGGGTAAAATACTTATTTTGCGTGATATTTCAGTAATAGAAAGAGGCAATTCGTTAAATTTAAAAATAATAAAAATATTTTTAATATGGTAAAATTTCAGTGCAAAACATGTCAAGAAGTTAGTGATGAGGGTAATATGATGAGACACTTGTCTGCAACTAGACATAAAACTATCATATTCATGGGAGAGGAGGAAGATGACCTAGAAGAAGTTGCTTGCGAATTGTGTCAAAATAATAACATTCATCAACTACAGATCATTAGATTCGGCGGAGAAGATGTGAATCTTTTTTGCACTCCATGTTTCCACAAAGAGTATAGTGATTCGGAAAGACCTAGTACTGCCTATTCTTTGGGTAATGGATCAATTCTCAACTACTGGGACAAATATCTTAAAATTAGAGATTGTTGTTGTGAACTTTGTGACAATGTTACGAAATTGAACGTTAATAACAAGGGAAATGTTCTCTGTGATGATTGTTTGAAAAAGAAGTATGGAAATAAAATAGGTTCATGCGGGTTTGTATCTGAATCAACCGGCAGATTCGTTTATGTATATTTAGATATTAAAGAAAACTCCAACGTTAAGAGCTTGAAAAGAAAAGGACGTGCGGTTAGAGGAAAAAAGAAGCCTGGTAAACCTGGCAAGGGTAGAAGAACAACTAAGAAAGGAGAATCAGGAGATGATAAAAGGAAACCGTTGTCAATCCTGGAAAGAATCCAAAAGGATTCTATGGATAATAAAAAGGAAAATTCAAGAATAGAAAGTGGAAGTTCCCTTTCCTTAGGTAATTTTAAAGGTTCCACATTGACGAAAAATACAGTTCTTGAAAAAACACCCAATTCAAGTAAGAATGCAAGCCCTGTTCCAAATAGTTCACATTCTTTATCTAGCGATAAGTCTAGGAAAAGTACTTCCCCATCCTCGACTAAAACAACTAGAAAATCCACTGCGAATATTAATTCAAGTGCACGACCTTCGAAAATCTATGATTCTACTAAAAATGAAATAAGGATATCAACTCCGAGGACAAACGGATTCGAGAGGTCTAGCTTTAAAGGCGCTAAGACACAAGATGGCCATAAAACTGTAAATAAATCTGTATCAGGAACCAAGCCTGGTAAGAAGGTTAAACCTCTTAATGGCATACAATTTTCAAGTAAGATAGGAAAGGAAACAAAACCTCATGCAAAAAATGAAAGGTCTAAACAGTCTAAGTCCAAGACAGATGCTGCAAAAACTCCAAGTACCAAGGAATCAAAATCAAATGAACCGAAATATAAGGCCCATGAACTAACATCTAAGGTCAGTGAACCGCAATCAAAATCCAATGAATCGAAATCTAATATGGAAAAATCCACAAAGAAAAGCAAAAAAACAGACTCCAAGGTTCCAAAACAAGCAATCAATAGTACCGATAATGGTACCGGTACTTCAGCTAAAAATGCCAAGGAAACGGTATTTGCAGAAGAAGAAGACATTGTTTCCAATTATGAACGTTATAAACCCAAAATGACATATTCTGATATCAATTCATATTGTGATGATTTTTCGCATGCATTATTTCAAGAGCAGAAGCTAGAGTATGACTTTCTTTACGATTTTGAAACTAGTTGGCCTCTTAATAAAGGTGAAATTGCATTTGTTGTCAAATTACCAAGCAAGAATAATCCCGAGATGGAACGATTGATACCACCAAACGCTGTATTTCATAACGGAGTTCCATTTAATGAACGCCAACCTTTATTTTTTTGTAATGCTGCGGAAACTAAAATTTGGTACACTTTTATTAAGGAAATTGCCATTGAAAGGAAAAAAATTGTATTATTATTAGAAGTTTTCCCTTGGTGTAAATATAAATTGCCCACTGGTATGAGCTCTGAATCCTATAAATTATTACCAACATCGGCTCAGACTAATAGAATATTGTTTGCCATGACTAGAATCAAGAACCCAAAATTTATTGAATTATTGTTAGCACAAAAGCCCATTAAGCAAATATTTTTTGATAATAGGATTCATTTCACGAAGGATACTTTTAATAATTCACAAAAGCAAGCCATTCAACATGTCTTAAACAACAGTATAACTCTGTTACAAGGTCCTCCAGGTACAGGTAAGACATCTACTATTGAGGAGATCATCTTACAAATGATAGAGAATTTCCATTCATTCCCCATCTTATGTGTAGCTGCATCTAATATTGCAATTGATAATATTGCTGAAAAGATTTTGGAGTCCAAACCACATATTAAGATATTGAGAATTTTGTCAAAGAACAAGGAAAGTAAGTATGATAATTCACATCCGTTGGGAAGAATTTGTTTGCACAACATGATATATGACCAGCTCTCTCCTGATATGAAGGAGGTTTATTATAAATTGAAGAATGGTAAAGCCAATGGAGTGAGTAAGAACCAAAATAATAAGTTGTACAAGGAAATTATGGCATTGAACAATAGAATAATAACACAATGTCAAATTATCTTTACGACTAATGTGGCAGCTGGTGGGCGTGAATTGAAGGTGATAAGGGAATTGCCAGTTGTCATTATGGATGAAGCTACGCAATCTTCGGAGGTTTCCACCTTAGTCCCCCTATCGTTGCCAGGCATAAAAACCTTCGTGTTTGTTGGTGATGAAAAGCAATTATCGAGTTTCAGTAACATACCACAATTGGAAATGTCGTTGTTTGAAAGGATTCTG
Organism: Cylindricascospora bacillispora; assembly: GCA_030573655.1. Classification (NCBI taxonomy): domain Eukaryota; kingdom Fungi; phylum Ascomycota; class Saccharomycetes; order Saccharomycetales; family Saccharomycetaceae; genus Cylindricascospora; species Cylindricascospora bacillispora. The sequence continues at coordinate 98,618 of JAJMDR010000009.1, read as the reverse complement.
CTGAACGGGACGTATAAGAGGAAGCATATGTTAGATACACAATATAGAATGCATCCGGCCATAAGTGAGTTTCCTAGATTGAGATTCTATAACAATGAACTGAAAGATGGGGTTAGCAGCAAAGACAAGCGTCTGGCAAAGATCAAGAACCCGTTGTTTTTCTACAACTATACTAAAGGTGAAGAGAGTCGTGTAAGAAACCATGGTGGCGGTGTTGTGATGGGCGGGTTATCGTACCAAAACGTCACCGAGTGTAATATCGTTAAGGAAATACTGTACAAATTGGTGTTGGAGAAGGACATCAACTTGAAGGATATTGGCATTGTCACGCCCTATTCATCCCAACGAGACTTGATATCCAGCAATCTTTTGAATGACGATATAATCAATCCGCAGAGACTATCCATGATTAAGGACATCGAAGAAATGGAATTGTTCAACGCATCGAGCAATGGCATAGAGAATAACAACAACACCACGATCAACATCATCAATGATTTACAAATTGCGACAATCGACTCCTTCCAAGGCCATGAAAAATCGGTCATCATCTTTTCCTGTGTGAGAAACAATAAGGAAAGCAAGATCGGGTTTTTGCGAGACAAGAGAAGACTAAATGTTGCGTTGACAAGAGCAAAGCATCTACTGGTCGTCATTGGGAATAAGAACGTGCTGTCGAGAGGTGATCCACTATGGGCTGACTACGTCAGTTACCTCGAGTCCAAGAGACTGATATTCAACGACATAGAAAGTTTATAAGTAAAAGTGTAAATAGAAGGAATGCACCAATTCCGTCACATGACTCAGTGTGATTCTGATTCTTTCTGGGCTCCTTTTATCGCCGCCGACACGTGTTTCGTGCGAAAACACAGGTGAGAAATTCCGCGCGTCCTGTTTACTGAAGCAACCACTAAAGAAAAGAAAAAACTGACCAAGAAGGGCCGCCGGGCTTCCACTAATGTGACAATGCCAGAAAACAAGAAAGAAGAAGCTGCAACGTCTCTTCTTCTTCTCCATCTTCTCTAGGGGTGGGACCATAGGAAAAAACGCCTCCCTTTCACAGCAAAAAAACAAGAACACTAAAATTCTCGGTTTCTTTTCCTCCGATGCCAGCCCTGGCCCCTCACCGTCACACGCACGGTATCATTCTGTCTGTTCCTCCTCGCTCCGTTCCCCCCCTTTTCGCCTCTCCCCTTAAAAATAATCCCTCCTCTGCGAAGTTATCACTTTATCTGTGGAACAATAAGAACACCTTGCAACCAATCAGACGGCCATATTGCCGACCGACATGACTGCGCAATATGACATCAAAAGAGAACTAGCTGACTGAGAGATTTTTGTGCACAATAGTCCAAAAGAAAATCACCGCGATACAGTGTGACCGCGACGTCCCCATTCACTACCACTACCACTACCATCTGCCTAGTCTCGCCTAGTCTCCCGAGTATCGTGACCAGGCGCGCACGCGGTTACCCGGTCGGCTCTTCTCCCGCGCGCTTCTCGCCGTTCCCTGTCTCCCCCTCACCCCCCCATATGCCACACAATTTATTTCCCATACTGTTTCCCTCCCTCTTCTTTTATCAATCACATTACCTCGCTCCGTCGCTTTTCTCCCCTTATCTCGATAGAGAGGCGAGTTTTCCGCCTCTCTCATCTATCTCCTTCTCCTGGGTTGTTCTGTATATTTTCCAGTGCCCTTCCCCGACATCCGCATATTATTTACATATATATTTATATATCATCGTCGAAGAATCAGGTATACCGTTTCCTCTTTCAACTGGGTTGTCAATTCTCGCTCTCTCTTGTTGTTTTTCTTGTTGTTTTTTTCCCCATGAGAAACAGGAGGAGAAGTTGAAAAAAATATAAAAGAACGGAAAAGAAAGAAAAAAAAACACATATAAATCATACGAAAATATAAATAAGAAGAAGGTCTATTATTTATATAACACAGCTGTTTTTTTGAAGTTTTTTTTGTTTTCTTTTAGTCAGTTATTCCCAGCATCTTTGTGAGTTGCGTTTTTATTTGTTTGTCTTTCGAACTCTGGACGAATCAATATTCAAGGTATTTCATTTATTCTTCCCTTTATTTTTGATCAAACCCTCCCCTCCCCCCACACACTCCTCACCTAACCAGACCCAACGCAAACCTCCGCTCGCAGCTGTCTCTCTCATCAGTACGAAAGATTGTAAAGAAAAGAGATCAAAATATATTAGTAATTCACATCACATCATAAGTTATAATGTCGCAAAGTCGTGAAGATTCCGTTTATCTAGTCAAATTGGCTGAACAAGCTGAGAGATATGAAGAAATGGTAGAACATATGAAGACAGTGGCTTCTTCCGGCCAAGAATTGACAGTGGAAGAGCGTAATCTGTTGTCTGTCGCCTACAAGAACGTCATCGGTGCCCGTCGTGCTTCTTGGAGAATTGTCTCCTCGATTGAGCAGAAGGAGGAGTCCAAGGAGAAATCCGAGCACCAGGTCAAACTAATCCGCAACTACCGCTCCAAGATTGAGACCGAGTTGACGGACATCTCAGAGGATATATTGTCTGTTTTGGACACTTACTTAATCCCTTCTGCCACCACCGGCGAATCCAAGGTGTTCTACTACAAAATGAAGGGTGACTACCATCGTTACTTGGCCGAATTCGCAAGCGGCGAAGTCAGAGACAAAGCCACCGAGTCGTCATTAGAAGCCTACAAGACTGCATCCGACATTGCAACCACCGAATTGCCTCCTACCCACCCAATCAGATTGGGTTTGGCCTTGAATTTCTCCGTGTTCTACTACGAGATCCAAAACTCTCCTGATAAAGCCTGCCACTTGGCTAAACAGGCCTTCGATGACGCCATTGCCGAGCTGGACACTTTGTCTGAAGAATCCTACAAAGATAGCACTTTGATCATGCAATTACTAAGAGATAATTTAACTTTATGGACTTCAGATATGTCCGAAGCCGGCCAAGATGAGCAACCTCCAAAATAATGAAGATCTTTTTAGAATCATAGAAAGAAAGAAAGATAACGAGAATAAAATTTAAACACCAAGAAAAGAAAAGAAATCATTAGATTATTCAATACAACAGGATTATATTATCAATATTATAATTTAAATAGTACGGGCTTTGGAGGAAATTGAATATATATTATCATTATTATTATTATTATTATTATTATTATTAAAAAAGAAAAAAAATATCCATTAGTAGGAAAACAAGATTTAAGAGAACAAAATGCACGTATGATGTAAAACTATTAGAGAAAGAACGAAACAAATAAATAAAGAGATTACACATCCTAATAATTACCATTTTTTTTGATTTATTATATATATATATATATATATCCTATATTATTATCACTTATTAATGTCTTATTTTCAGTTGTCTCTGGCACACGACGCACGGTATTGCTGTTTCTGGCTGTGTTGTTATTGCGACCCAAGCCCATGCTATGTGTATTAGCTATGGTTTGCAAACACACGTGTCGTCCTTTATTATCCGACCACCACAACAGAAAAAATTTGTGACTGACTTTCCTCGAGATAACAAACAAATCAGAGAGAGAAGAAAAAAGGTCAAAGGAAAGCTCAGAAACAATTTTTATTTAATAGAGAGAGTTTAGGCCGATGTTGTGTTTTTGAAAGCTCTTTCGGAATTGAGGTCCTCGAGACATTTGTAATTGAGTGAACTGTGCGAACTATTATCCAATTCCCCTTATACTTCACCACTCCCCGTTTGTTTGTTTGTTTACATACACTTACACATAGATACCGTCGCCCCCTTTTCTTAACAGATGCTATCTAGAACAATTAAGTCTCAACCAAAGGCTTTGGTTAACCATTTGCCCAAGAGGCTAAATGTCATGCACCGTCGTACCTTGGCTACTGCAGCTGAAAACGAGGCGGAGACAGTGGAAATCACTTTGCCAGAAACCTCGTTTGAAGGGTATATGTTGGACGTGCCAGACTTGAAATACACCACGACTAAGGCATCTTTATTACAGATGTACAAGGACATGATCATCATCAGAAGAATGGAAATGGCATGTGACGCCTTGTACAAGGCAAAGAAGATCAGAGGGTTCTGTCATCTTTCTGTCGGTCAAGAAGCCATTGCCGTAGGAATTGAAAATGCCATCACTAAGTTGGACTCGGTCATCACATCTTACAGATGTCACGGTTTCACTTTCATGAGAGGCGCATCTGTCCAGGCTGTCCTCGCGGAGCTAATGGGTAAGAGATCCGGTGTGTCCTTTGGTAAAGGTGGTTCAATGCATTTGTATGCCCCAGGCTTTTATGGTGGTAACGGTATTGTCGGTGCACAAGTTCCTCTAGGTGCTGGTTTGGGCTTTGCACACCAATACAAAAAGGAAGACGCCTGTTCCTTCACCTTGTATGGTGACGGTGCCTCCAATCAAGGCCAAGTCTTCGAAGCTTTCAACATGGCTAAGTTGTGGAATTTACCCGTTGTCTTTTGTTGTGAAAACAATAAGTACGGTATGGGAACTTCTGCCGCTAGATCTTCCGCCATGACTGAATACTTCAAGCGTGGTCAATATATCCCAGGTTTAAAGGTCAATGGTATGGATATCTTGGCTGTTTATCAAGCATCGAAGTTCGCAAAGGAATGGTGTTCTGCAGGCAAAGGCCCATTAGTCTTGGAATATGAAACTTACAGATATGGTGGTCACTCCATGTCCGATCCAGGTACTACTTACAGAACCAGAGAAGAAATCCAACACATGAGATCCAAGAACGATCCAATTGCTGGTTTGAAAATGCATCTATTAGATTTGGGTATCGCTTCCGACGCTGAGGTGAAGGCATACGACAAATCCGCAAGAAAGTATGTCGACGAACAAGTGGAGTTAGCTGACGCCTCTGCTCCACCAGAAGCCAAGTTGTCGATCTTGTTCGAAGACGTGTACGTTAAAAACACTGAAACACCAATCTTAAGAGGTAGAATTCCAGATGACACTTGGGACTTCAAGACTCAAGACTTTGCGAAGAGATTCTGAATGTCGCTATCACGATAAAAATATGTACTTCATGTATCAAATTCTATATACCTTCTGATAATTCAATCTGTCCTGGTTTATTTGGCTTTCGAACTCCGTTACTCTTCAGTCCTTTGCATTTTCTTATACATGGGTATTTAGCCGCCGAGATTCTCCACATATAAATTTTGAATGTTATTTTTTTTTGGTTTGATATAAAAAGGGTAAAGAAAATGGGAGCTTGGACATGAAACGCCAAAAGGGTTTTGGAAAGAGGCTGGTTACTTGTTGACTCGTTGAAAAGAAGAACTGACTAGGAACTGAAATAGGAAAATAAAAAGATGTCTTCTACTGAGGTTGAACAGGCAGATACTGTTGTTAATATTATTAGTGTGGGAGAATTGCAAAACTATGGCGTCAATGTATCCGATATCCAGAAATTAAAGGCAAGCGGTATTCATACCGTGAATACGGTGTTGTCCACAACTAGAAGAAATTTGTGCAAGATTAAGGGATTGAGTGAAGTTAAAGTGGAAAAGATCAAAGAAGCCGCCAGCAAGTTGATCCAGATTGGGTTTATACCAGCAACTGTGCAGTTAGACATAAGGCAAAAGGTATTTGCCTTGTCTACGGGCTCTAAGCAATTGGATTCTATTCTTGGCGGTGGCATTATGACATTGAGTATCACAGAAGTGTTTGGAGAATTCAGGTGTGGCAAAACACAGTTGGCCCACACTTTATGTGTGACCACCCAATTACCAAGAGAGTTGGGAGGCGGCGAAGGTAAAGTGGCATACATTGATACCGAGGGGACGTTCCGACCGGAGAGAATCAAGCAAATTGCAGAGAAGTACGAATTAGATCCAGAAACCGCTTTGTCGAATGTATCGTATGCAAGAGCTTTAAATAGTGAGCATCAAATGGAATTAGTCGAGCAACTAGGTGAGGAACTAAGTTCTGGGGATTACAGGTTAGTTATAATGGATTCTATAATGGCTAATTTTAGGGTAGACTACTGTGGTCGTGGTGAATTGAATGAACGTCAACAAAAGCTAAATCAGCATTTATTCAAACTAAATAGACTAGCAGAGGAGTTTAATTTGGCAGTTTTTATGACAAATCAGGTCCAGTCAGATCCGGGAGCTTCAGCGCTATTTGCGTCTGCTGACGGTAGAAAACCTGTTGGTGGACATGTCTTAGCACATGCCTCAGCAACAAGAATATTGTTAAGGAAGGGTAGAGGTGATGAAAGAGTAGCTAAGTTACAAGACTCGCCAGATATGCCCGAGAAAGAATGTGTTTATATAATTGGGGAAAGGGGTATTACTGATTCGACTGAATAGTGTTTGCACTGGCTTTGTTTTACCCTTTGTTCATTGCTTTAGGATTCTTTTTTCTTTTATAATATTAATGGATACCTTACTGAAATTTTATGTTTTGGTTTAGGTTTCATCACTACGAACAAAAACAATTAATATATATATATATATATTAAGATATATACCGTAGTAGTAGTAGTAGTAGTAGTAGTAGTTTTTGTTGTTGTTGTTGTTTTTTCATGAAATAGATTATTTAGCAAATAGGAAAGATGTCAATTTTGTCTATCATAACCATCCAATGTCCTAACAGAATTGAAAATAGTAAACCCATAAGTTTGGATCCAATCATCTAATTCTTGGTCTTCCATTTCTTCTTGAGGACATGTAATTTTATCTACGTCACAATTTCTAGCTTCATAATTTAGTGAGTTGTCCCTATATTGTAACGGAGCTGAATATGATTTCCAGTACATTCGATGGAATAACTCCTTCTCTTTTTTTAAGCTGAAATAACCAGTTGAGTCAATCCCGCATAGATAATATAACAGATAATCCCTCTTGGTTGTCTGAGAGTACAATTCATCTAGTTGCAAATCCTTATCAAATTTAGGTTGAGTTCCTTTCACTTCGTCGTCTAATAAACTATTAACAATTCCTTCATAGTCACTTGATTCAATTCTAGTTTCATAATCATACGTTCTGAAGAATGGTGGGAAATCCACAGGATAATTTGTATGATCAGGAAGAGATGATAAATCCAAAGACAGCATATGATTAGAATTTGCATTAATTTCCGTAAGTTCATTGTTAAACGAATCAAACTTTAAAATTGACTTTAATGAGGGCGAATCCGGGATATATTGTGATCTAATAGTACCTAAGGAACCAGATGAAATATTACCCACAGTTCTCCACCTAAACGTCGTATGCAAGGGGTCTGGCTTCTTCAAATGTTCAATGTTTCTTTTCAAATTTAAAATTAAAAGCGGATTTTCAGAATTTAAATTTCTCTTATTATTGGTATTTTTAGGTTGTAGCTCTAATTTAGGATTTGTCGTGTTCACTTTAATATCCCCATTTTCGTTAGTTGGGAAAAGTTCACTCAAAATATGAATATTCTCGTCATAATTAATTTCTTCAAATGACATATTTTTATTTTAAAGAAGTCTGGTTGTATCTTAAACACATAGAAAACCACAATAGATATTATCACAACAAAATCACACCAGATTCAACTGTAACATATATTTTATTTATATAACAATAGCGCTGAACTAAATGCCTATTTTTTTATTTTTATTTTTATTTCTGTTCTCATTTTGTGACACGACACAGGTCGGCGTTTAAATTATTTTTTAGAACCGGGACCCCAAAGGTCGCTGGCTATTAAGTAACATAGACTGACAACTGTCTTCTTTATGTATCTTTTAATCCCGGCTGTGTGGTCATTTATCTAACACATTACTTGAAGTCATCAGGTTCTTGATGTACTCTTGTAAGTATTCATTTTCCTTTTCTAAACTTTCACACTCACGTCTTTGTTGCAAAGTCTTCTCCCATAATAATTCCAAAGTATCGCGTAACAATTTGGTTTCCTCTATTAGTCTCTGGTCTTTACTGTTCACCGAACCCATGACAGGGGTTCCAGTTTGTTCACTTCGAGATTCCTTGTTATCTATCATTATGAGTTTGGTTTCGGAAGAACTTATGCTACTATAATATCTTTTAGTTGAGAGCGAAAAGAGAGGGTAAGCCACAAAATAACTATGGTACTGAGCAAGCAGGATTGCCTAATTGATATCTGTCCTATTCGGTTTATGCTATGCCATTGTGATGTCTAGCAATTATGGTGCTTAAGTTCGATTATCTCGAAATCTAAAAGGTCAAAAATAAGACATCAGACTAGTGTGGCCTACCTTCCACTCGTGATACCAAAAATAGATGATTCCAAACAAAAATATATGGTCTCTAGCGGGATCGAACCGCTGATCCCCGCGTTATTAGCACGGTGCCTTAACCAACTGGGCCAAGAGACCTGTTTAACTGTTGAAAGCTGTTCAATTCATATGCGACTGTCTTTCTTGGATAAATCAGGATTCAGTTTGTATTTCGTGATTTTACCGTGGCTATGTTCCGTTAGTATGGCTTTCAACTGTGGTACTACATGTAACCTCACAGCTAATATATGAATGCGAACCCATCTTGTAGGAATAGGATGTAATCCTATTGTCAGATGAGATGATACCACTAATCTGGCAATAATGCTGAGTTGGCACGTATTATTTAATACATAAGGACAGCAACATCATTATTTATACAGTACGTAAGGATCCATTAATTGTACTCACCAATTGGTATATAAACTGATGATGTGGTTATATCTTCTATAGACATCGAACCCACATCTTATGTCATTTATTATATAGAACATATAACCAATCGGCGTATGTATTAACCTTCTATACATACTACTAAATCAATAATCATCTTAATTATTCATTACAATTATCGACAGATCTCTTATGTCCTTAATTATGTAGGAGCATCTAATCAATCATCTACGAATTAATCTCATATACATAATCAACAAGATCTTAGTTCATCCATTATAATTGTTTATAATAGCGGTGCGGTGGAATAATACTGCGTTTCTAAGAAAAAGTATTATTAACAGATGCAGTTTAAGACATTTTTATTGGGTAGTATGCATGGTTAATACACTGATTGGTTATATGACCTACATGAATACTAGGAAATTGACAATAAAATGTTCCGGAATTTGCTATATTTCAGTATTATCTATGGGGGAAAATCGATTCTGCACTAGATATATTCTGGTACCCGAGTGTAATACTTTGTGAATTTAACGTTTACGAAATATAATGGCGCTTTGAAAACATTACATCGAGATAATAAACAAATTCATTGGTTCAGTTCATTATAGTCTCCTATAAAACAAATATATAGAAAACAGATAAAACAAATATTTCCATGTCCATTGGACCAACATTTACCAGGAAAATATCCCCAGATCTAAAGATTGGTCTAAGATAGGGTAATTTACATTATTCTTGTGCAATGAAATAACTGGGATGATCATTCTACTTTGATAGCTGCATATATTTTCCTGATGAAAAACATACTACTCAAAAATCCAATAGAACCAGTAACTATCAAACATAATCCAGAAATTAGAACCGAATAACCAAGGTAAAGAACAATGGTAACAAAACCTCCCAGTTTAAATCTAGTAAATACAATAGAATGAATAAAAACATAAATCGCACATCCTATGCCACCAATAACAAACGATCTCCATTGCCATCTCCAATTTTCTGAACATAATGAATAATAAATTATCAAGATGGTAACCAGAGATGTGGTTAATGCTAGTAATATAAACGATACCAACAAAAATCCGAACATATAAAATATCTTATTAAACCAAAAACTGGTATAAATAAAATATAGCTCAACTGCAATTGATCCAAACGGGAAAATACCAGTTATGAATGTGGCTGGGATTGTTTTCAAATACCATGGTTGATTTGGAATCGATCTTTGAACATCATTAACCTTTGTTGGTGTTTCATCCCAGTTACACTTCTTATATGCAATCAAAGAACCTGCAAACGACAATGGGAAGGAGAAGATGAACCACAATAGAATAATGAAAAATAATGACCCTGCTGGAATAACTCCTGATGAGTTCACGAATAGTAAAAAGAAATTCATACCGATAATAGTCAAAAATATAGAACCTGGAACAATAACAGGCGTCAATATCATATTGGCTTTCCAATAAGGTCCTTTGAAAAATTTATAAACACCCATAGAGGTATATGAACCAACAAATCCTAAAACAGCATATAACAAAAATGCTACTGTGGCTAAAGAGCCTCTTGAACTTGGTGATAAAAATCCTAAAGCTGCAAACAAAATGCTAAATGCAATCATAAAGAACAATTGAGTACCTGACCCTACCAAGACCGATAATAACATTGTCTTAGAAGGACTTCTGAACACATCACCGTGAACTAACTTCCAACCGGAATCCTCTTGGAATTGATCATCCAAATTGAATTCATTATAGCGGGTAAAATCATTCTTTAATGCACGGAATAACGAATGAATTACTACAGAAGAGAGAAGAACCACAATTAAAGAAAAGTTTATCAAAGAGAACCATTGAATTGATGGATCATAAATATGTAAATATTTATCCCATCTTGTTGCCCAAACAGTATCTGAAGGAATAAAGTTAACTGAATATGTGTATTCAACAACATTGCCTTGCTCTTCATTTAATATCAAAGGTTGTCCAGTTTCCACACATGACCCTTTAAATGATCGCTTAATTGATTTAGGATTGACTAACACACCAACTACACGGTAGTCACCATTACCTCTGTCATGATATTCAATGTTTATTTCAAAATGATTGACTAGTTTGGGTGTCTCCAATGCTTGGACCATGTTGTCACGCTCTCCTAATTCTAAATCATTGTACGCATTAGAAGATTCTTCTTTATCCTCCGCATCCTCACCTTCAGCAGGAATGCCATGTTGGACTCCCACAAAACCTAACTCAAAGCCTGCCCCATAGAACTGCGTTCCAGTGGTGGAATCTGCAACTAATCTAGCCGCAGGCAATCCATCGATTAACCAGTTTTGGAAGAAACCATTCTTAATCAAATGATTAATAAACTGAGCATCCTCATTGGGAATTGTTGCAGTACACAAGCTTGTACACGTCTTATTCTCAAGCATGTTAACAACAAATGGAGAATTATATATTCTATCCCCGAATAAGACTGATCCAAGAGATTCTGGTTGTTTCTCAATTTGCCTTGGTCTACAGAAATGCAACTTCTCATAATAGTAATCATAAGAATACAACCTTTGAATCTTGTCACCCGATACATCCTTACCATCACTATCCTGATGTTGAAAATATACAGAAGGGGTTAGATGATTCACTAACAAAGGTATCTGGTCACCTTGTTTGTATGTTGTTGGGGCCACACCAGGTAAATAGAATGCCTTGGATGGTTCTAACAAAGATACCAAAAAGAGAAGATACCACCTTGAAATCATTCGTAAGGTTCTTCTTAAGTCAATCCGTTTTTTTATTTTCTTCTTACAATAAATACCAAACAAAGCAATTATATCACTCTAAAACTTGCATATAGTTAGAATATGTAGCAGTAGATTAGCTAAGTTAAGAACTTTGATTAAATTGAATATCATTGTGTCTGCTTTGTTTTGATTATAAAAAATTTCGCGATGAGGTTTTTTTATAATCAAAACAAAGCAGATACAAGAGTAGTACGAAATAACATAAAATTCTTTAAAATGGTTAAAAATGTTACTGAATGAAGTACAATAAATAATATAGGTTACTTAGTATATATAATCCAGTCGGTTATTAATAATACAACTCTACTTTGAATAGGTATACGGCACATGTATTGAAATTACTCATTAATTATAGTGACGTTCGCCGCTTATGTTGTTACGTAGACATAAATTTCATCATATCATCTTGTTTGTGTTTGGATGACTTATTCCAATGCGGTTTAATCATATCTTGTTCATTTGTACTGTCTTTAAATGCAATAGTCAAAAGTATACCAGCCAACCCTAATACGGTGACAGTACCCAAAGACAAAGCAAAACCAATGAATACAATCCATCCACGATGTATTCTACGAGGTTCAGATCTCATTGATTCAGATGTTGAGGTAGGCTGTATATTGCTAGTGGTGGATGGCGATACACTTGTAGTATTTCCAGTTGGCAATCTGTTAATAGAATTGAAATAGACTGAATTATCCACATTATCAAACAAATAACTGTATTGGTCTATACCTGCAGACGTGCTTGTCACGAAATATGGGATCCATTTGGAAAAATCATAAATCATTCCTTGGTTATATCCAAAATCTATGGTATATATGTTACCAACAACTACCAATATATAGTTGTTTGATTGTTCATTTCTTTTGGCCAAACTTTCGGTATCTTTTGGAACTAGTTGGACATTGGATATTATGTTGTCATTGTTCGATGATGGTAATGAAATATTGTATTGTAATGTAGTGGCTTCAAACACATATATGGTACTATCAGTCCATGCAACTATCATCTCATCGACGTTAACAAATGAATTGACTGGTAAAGCTATATCGGAAATTAATATTTGCAAATTCAGGGTATCTAAATTTAGAAGTGCCAATCCAACAGACGAGTAGTTTGATGCTGAGAATTGACCAGATATCAGAATTTTCGTAGAATTTACGATTTGCAACCCAGTTATGTTACCATTTATAGTACTGTTAACAAATGTAGTCCAATCGTTTGTTGAATAATTAAACAGGCAGAAATCATGACAGTCAACATCAGAAATGGAATAGTTACCACCTACTAGCAACACCGAATTTCTGGCAAAATTTAAGATAGCATTCAATGATGAATTATCTTCCAATGTTATATTTGTAAGAGTATCATACGATGTTGTATTCAAAATCGTAAACTGAGAGTTACTTGTACCAACTGTTAACATACTTGTGTTTTTTGAATAATGCAATACGTTAATCTTACTATTCCAGGACCACGATTGTGGAACTGATTCGTTAGTTGTGAAGTATAAACGATGAGATAAGTCTTTTTCATATGCATATACAGATGATGATTCATTTAAAAATTGGCCTGTATATGGCCGCACATCAGTAGGAACGGTGACATTGACTATGCTTTCAGATCCATAAAACTCGATTACGCTGGATAAATTTTCAAATTGGTGGGTTCTTAGTGTGCCAACAAATAGAGTGTCGTTATAGTCATTTTGTCCAGCCGCTGATACGTATAAATACGAATTATTGCCATTCGGAATGAACATTTCGGACGTGCTATTATAAACGGTGCTATTGTCAAATATCAGTAACTCAGAAGAATCAATTTCTAGATTCGCAACAATATCTACTTCAGTGTTTACAGATATTGTCTGATTACTAGGTAACAGTGGAAATCCATCAAGGAATGATCCATATAATAATATACCCCTCGAAGTATCAACGATTCCATTAACAGTACCATTGGTGTTTGCTGCACTGGAAATTTCGTAGTCATTATCTCCCAAAGCCAATCTAGTAATATTCCCATCCGACGATATCAAGAATAAATCATCATCATAAATTGAAGCGAATAGTACCGTACCTTTTGCAAAGTTTTGATTGGCATACTCCGCTACTGTTTCATTTGATATTTTAGGATCTGAGGTATCAAATGTAGAGGAGAAATTAGACAATTGATATTGAAACAATCCGTTTAATTTAATATCGGTTAGTTGTTTGGATGAATTAGCTACAATATCTGGAATATCCACGGAATCCACGAATACACGTATTTGATCAGCCACTATCACAGTAGCAGTATTAGTTGCATATATACCAGAATAATATTCTAATGTGATGTACGGCGATGAACTTAAAAATCCAACATAAAGTTGATCATATTTTTGTTCATTATTATTCTGATAAACAAGTTGTGTTGTAATAATAGAATCATCATCCCCATTCCACACAGTTATGTTGACAATCCCCCTTGAAGAACATGTATTATCCCCCACACAACCTGGAGTATATACATTGATTGTATAATAACCAGAATACAGCAGGTTAACATGGAATTCTACTTTAGGGATAACTTGATTTTGATATGGCGTATAGATACTGCTTAAATAGGATAACCCTTGTTCACTTCCCGTCCACTCACCGGTCAAAGATGAAGAAGATATCTTGTCTGTATCACCACAGTTATTTTCATTTAATGTATTATTAGCAAATGACATAAACGAGGATTGGAATAGTTCCACACTAGAGAGGCCCACATTTGACCCATAGGAGTTCAATGCAAGAAGTTCCAACGAGGATACAGATATGCTGTTAACAAATCCAAATTCTTGGTAATCAGCAGACCATGATAAAGCTGTACTATTATCCATGAAATGAATTTTATCGACTGGTGATGAAACGTTATTATTAGCAGAACGTAAAGTATCTTTCGTATACAATGGACAAAACTGATCACAATATTCTAATTCATTAGTTACTGGGTTAACATAGGTTAAATTCATGATGCCATTTGCTGGCTTCGTCACTATTCTGAACAACGATATTTCGTTATCCCGTTCATTAGAATTATATATTCTGATTTTATTTGGTGAAATATCAAATGGAAGTTCTGACACCAAGGAACCAGACGTACCTTGAGAAATCCATGAATCTGTATCAGATGACGGACAAATTAAATTATTGGCATCATAAATATTTCCTGAAGAACTCCATTGGGCATTCTTTAAAGATATTAACTGCCCCAATTGTACTTCAACAGAAGAGTTTGTACCGTTATCTGACAATGTGGTGTTGTATTGAAGTAGGGATATATCATCCAGACTGTTAAACTTTCCAGCAAATAGAATGTTGTCATCATCTAATTTTATAATCGAATTAACAACAGAGGAGGAGCCAAATCCGACAAATGGAACCAAATCAGTTGTGTTAGTAGTAACGTTCCATTGGGCAACACTATGTCCACTCGTCGAAGAGTTATAGGCGAAGGTAAAATTACCACCAAAATATACAATATCATCATCAACTAAAATACTGTTGACATCAGATAAATTTTGACTAAATATAGGCCATACTTCAAATGTGGACAAATTATACAGCAACTGACTTTCTAAAGAGTATCCATTTAAAATTCCTTTTCCACTAAGTATGAAGGAATCAGTCTCGAACGGTATAATATGCGTTATAGTCACTTCAGAGGTAACTACTGGCAACTCTATATATGTATCGTTAGAATAATAAATTAGAGTGGATAATACAGTCCCCTGTGTGAAATTCTGTTGTCCTGAATATCTATAAAAAGATAAACTGTCCTGATCCCCAAGTACTTGAAGAGATAAATGCGTTAATTGAAAATCTGGAATATTATTATATGATAAATTCATGTGTTGCATAACAGAACTCAATTGAGAACTGTATACGCATCCCATGAATACAAACCATAAGGAGAGCATTATTTGCCTCTGATTCATTGTAAAACAAGTCCGTCGTAGATTATGGTTGTGATGATGGTGTTATTTCTGTTGTTGATATTTTTTTCTTTCCTTTCTCGATGAATCTTGTTTATAAGTAAAAGCAGAATACAATGCAATAGTAAGAAAAGGTCCCAGCGTTAACTATGTTGAACAATTACTACCTCTGATTCGGATAACAATAGGCAATAACTCGCAAACACAGCCAAGAATACTTGAAATGTTGATGTGATTTTTTTCTTCTGTTTCTGCTTTCAATGTTTTTATTTTGTTCTAAATTTTTTTTGCTAAATCTTCGAACATTTCGCGCGTTTGTTAACCTGATTAGGCGAAAACTTAAACAGAGGAAAAAAACTCTCGAGGAAAAAAGGGTTGATGCATTTATTTACACGGGAATATTGTTGCAAAAGAAGATCAAATCACATCCATGCTTGGAAGCCAAATCTATGCTTCGTACACCAATCTATTCCGTGCTCGTAATACTCTTGCCTAGTTATTCTGTTATTTCTGTATAGATCAGTTTGGGAAAATTGTTTCATGGAATCCCAGCCAAATAAAGCACAGTCTCCGGCAGGAGCGGTAACCCGGCATGTCCAATCTGTAGGCAATTGGCCCTGTAGTTCCACTGCTAATCTCGATGCGAAATTATTCATATTGAAATTGCCTCCTATCGTAATGATGTTGGCAACCATTAGGGGTCTGATGATCTCGGGCAACATCGATAGGCTTTCTAAAATAGTTTCAATAATCCCGGGTTTCAGTAATTGAGCAATCTCTGGATTAAATATCGATTCTGGAATCGAAAACAATTCATCCTCTAAATTTAATATCTGTGCATCATTAGGTACTTTAAGGTCAGGCCTTTTAATATAACCCAGATAACTTGTTTGGAAATCAGGTAAAACATAGTCGATGGTTTCGGATTTCCGATTCTTGAAACTGTCTTGATAAGATATAGGACTCACAAATAAACATTTTTCCTTTATGTTGTTGGCGAGTAAGGTTTCATCCATCATATTGTAATGTCTGAATGATAGGGTCTCTTTCAGGAGCCCCGTCAATAATCTTCCACCGACATCTAGTTTCTTGACAGCTTTGTAATACGGTACACCTTTTATTACAGGAATTACCCAAGTACAATTAAATCCTGAATCAATGACCAGTTGATAGTCGTTGTATTCTCTATTCTCCTGTTCTCCTTGTTTAATGTCTGTCCAGAAGGATTTAGTATCATTGTGTGGATCTTGTGATTCCATTTTCCCTGAAATCACCTTCACCTTTTCATTAGTACAGTCAATATTAAATGGAACAAATCCAGCAACTGGTGCTTTAAACAAGCTAGCGAACTCATATTCTTCAAATATGACCTGGTCCGTATTTTTACTCAATTCAGGCAACATCATACATGTTTCACTACAAACCAAATCATACTCTTTACCATCCACTAGATTGAACCCATCAAATCCCTCTGGATTAAAGAAACAATAATCCCAAAGAGAACTTTCTAGTTCCCATGATGTTAATTGGCCCAATTCATGCGGCCTTCTAAACAATGCAGATGATATATCCTTAATATCATGAATTTGATTTGACAAGTAGGTACTACCATATTTATCACGCGCAATAGCATTTAATGCTCTAAAAGGGGTATATAGGGTATTTGGACCAAACTTAATCTCATATGAACCATTATCAAAGACAATTGGTACTGATGTCATCTCTAATCCAAACCGTATTTCTCTTCTATGCTATCTAGTCTTTCTTTTAAAACACACACACACACACAGATGAATGTTTACAGTCCTTCTATTAATAACAACAAACCCAAATTCCTTTGGTTGTGTTACGTTTATATACTATTACTATTGCGATTTCAATTTTCCAGTTTTCAATTCCTCTGTTTGCTTAATTAGACAAAATATAAAATATTTCAATTATTGAAATCGAACTTCAAAATTTAAAATTCAAAAACGCATAAAACAAGAATACCCCAAAACAAAGATCTACAAGCTTTTAGTTGCGACAGTACATATTCATGAATCGTGTATGTGAGGTATCCAAGAACTAGCTGCTTTGAAAATAGTATTTATTACAAAGCACAATGCCACATCCCCAAAATAAACGTCAGAAAACAAGTGATGACGACAATACGAGATTAGACATCGACGAGAATATGGTTCTGTTACATACTCCGACACCACCAGATACAGATTCTATTACCCCAAAGGTCCTGAGATCAACTACTCCAAGGAAGTTAGTGCTAGCACCTGTCGAAAATAAATACGCCTTATCACAAAACTCATCATCATCACTGCACGCGCCATCTCTAAAGCCTCCAGGTGCACCACCCTCTAGAGGTCGTGAATTTAAATCATATTCCCAGTCCCCACCAAGATCTCCAGGAAGATCGCCTACTAGAAAGTTAGAACTAATTGAGCTATCACCAGTTAAAAACAGTAGAATTGAATTAAAAAAATTGTATGATTCACATCAGTCACAATTGAAAAAAGAACGCCTATATATTAACAAATTAATATTGAATAATTTCAAATCATATGCTGGAGAACAAGTAGTAGGACCTTTTCATACTAGTTTTTCAGCTGTTGTAGGGCCCAATGGGTCCGGAAAATCAAATGTCATTGATTCAATGCTGTTCGTGTTTGGATTTCGTGCAAATAAAATGCGTCAAGACAGATTATCTGATTTGATTCACAAGTCAGAAGAGTTTCCTAATTTAACCTCATGTTCGGTAGAGGTACAATTTGAATATTTAATCGATTCTCCAGATGGATCAACAAAAGTACAAACAGATCACCATGGATTGACTATCACAAGAAAAGCTTTTAGAAACAACTCATCCAAATATTACATAAATGGGAAAGAGAGTAATTTTACTGAAGTTACCAAATTATTGAAGAACGAAGGTGTGGATTTAGATCACAAGAGATTTTTGATTCTGCAAGGTGAAGTAGAAAATATTGCACAAATGAAAGCTAAGGCAGAAAGAGACGAAGAAGATGGATTACTAGAATATCTTGAAGATATTATTGGTACTACAAAGTATAAACCTTTAATAGAGAAAAGTGTGGCAGAAATGGAAGCTTTAAATGAAATTTGCCTGGAAAAAGAGAATCGGTTTGAAATTGTGAATAGAGAGAAAGATGCCCTAGAATCAGGAAAAGATGCGGCTTTAGAGTTCTTGACCAAAGAGAGGGAATTAGTTTTACTAAAGGCAAAACTTATACAATATCATTTGTTGCAAAATAATCGAAAATTAGAAAGTTCTAGTAACAAACTGAAAGCTCTAGAAGAAGATATAGAGGAAGAAAGGAAAAGCTATGAAGACTCAAACAATAGGCACTCTGATATTCAAAAGGCATATACAGATAACACAGAAAAATCCAAACAGATATCTTTCGAGCTCAGGGAATTATCATCAGATCGAAGAACGCTTGAAAATAGAATGGTTTCATTAGAGGAGAAAATCAAGAATATTTCAAAGAAAATAGAGAAAGAAGAGCAGCTTTTGGATTCAAAACAACAACTCGTTTCGGAACGTGAACTTAAATCTGAAGAATTAACTCTTGCAGTAAAACAATACGAGACGGAGTTAGCACTATCAATGGAAACTATTGAGAAAGAGAGAAATATACTGGATGAAATAAAGCTTGAACTTAAAGACAATACTGAGCACTTAACGTCTGCAATTGCAAAACATGAGACTGAACTTGAACCATGGAATATTCAATTGCGGGATAAAAAGGCTGAAATTAAATTGGCAGAATCAGAGGCGGCTCTTTTGCTGGAATCTCAAAGCAAATTAAAGGATGAAATAAAACAGCTTTTAAGCAATGTTTCTAAGACAGAGGAGGAAAAAGAAAAAAAGGAAAAACATATTAAGAATTTAAAAGATCAGCATTCAAAGTTGCTTAAGGACATAGAAGTAGGAGAGGTCGAATGTGTATCTGCAAGGTCAAAGCTTAAACAAATGCAATCCACCCTAAATATATGTCGACAAAAGGTAATGGATATAAAATCTACTTTAGCTAATACAGAGAATAAAAATATTGTCCTTAATGCACTATCAAAGTTACAGAAGTCCGGTAGAATAACAGGTTTTTTCGGGAGATTGGGTGATCTCGGGACTATAGATAACCAATATGATATTGCAGTCTCTACTGCTTGCCCTCGATTGGATGACATTGTTGTAGAAACAGTTGAGTGTGCACAACAATGTATTGAATATCTGAGAAAAAATAGGCTAGGATATGCTCGTTTCATTCTTCTTGATAAACTAAGAAACTTTAACCTTAGCAAAATAAATACACCAGAAAATGTTCCTAGATTATTTGATTTAATAGAACCAAGAGATCCAAGGTTTGCTCCTGTATTCTATAGTGTTCTTAGGGACACACTGGTGGCTCAAGACTTGAAGCAAGCCAACAGAGTTGCCTATGGTTCTAAGAGATATCGTGTCGTAACAGTAGATGGAAAACTGGTAGACCTTTCAGGTACAATGAGTGGTGGTGGTAAGAATATTTCGCGTGGTTTACTCAATATCAAGAAGAAAGGTCAAACATCGTCAACTTTTCACTCTCCTGGGGAAATTAAACAACTAGAAGATGAGTTAGCGGAACGTGAAAAAAACTTCCAACTAGCATCTTCCACTTTGCATGCTATGGATGTCGAATTACGCAAGACAAAAGATCGCGAGCCTGAATTTGAAAATTTGATAAGTAAGGCAACAATGGACATAGACACTTTTGACAATTCTTTAAAGGCAAGTTCAAGACTAATCCTGGAGAAAGAAGAGCAATTAAGAATATCAGAAGGTGAAACTCAAGAACTAGAAAGAATCAATAATAATATTAGTCGATTGCAGGATGAATATGCATCGTTGGATGAACAAACGAAAGCAAAAAAAGACAAAATAAAGAGCTTACGTGATGAAATTATGAAAATAGGAGGTGTTAAATTTCAAAATCAAACTGAATTAGTCAATACTCTTAACAAAGCCATTGAACTTACAACTATGCAACAGAAAAAGGATAGATCTTCGTTGAAAAAACTAGAACGTGAAGTTAAAAGGGCTAAACATGATGTTCGAAATATAGAAAATAACCTTAAAGAGTGGAGTGTTGAACATGACAAATTGAACCAAGATCTAACTGATACGGCATCAGAATTTGACACTGTTAATTCCAGAATGTCTGAATTACAAGAACTGAAAACTGAACAGGATGCCAAACGTCTGGAATTGAAAAAGGAACTCTCTGAAATGGAAGAAAAAATGGGTAAGTTTAAATCTTACGAAATCGAAATGAAGAGTAAAATCGAAAAACTCAACCATTTGTTGAATTATTTACAAAAGGAAAGAAAAAAATATACAGAAGAACTAAAAAGTTTGCAAATTCGTGACGTTACTGCTACTCTAATGGAATTAGAAGATATCACTAACAATGCTGAAAACAACGAAGGCAACACTACAGATGAAGTTAACCAACTAACAGAGAGAAACAACAAACATATTGAGCATGATATATCACAAGATTCAGAGGATATAGAAATGGAAGAAAAAGATTTAGCATCTGATGATCTACCTTCTGGAATTCCTCCAATTATGGAAGATGAATTAGATAACATTAATTTAAGTGATTTACAGCAAGAAATAGGTCAACTCAATGATTACATTGATTCTGCAAATGCTAATATCGATGTTCTGGAAGAATATATTACGAGATTAACGGAGTATAAGAAAAGAAAACTAGATTTGAATCAAGCGGTTTCCAAAAGAGAAACTGTTGAGGAAACCCTCAAAGAGTTAAAGAAGAAGCGATACGACGAATTCATGCATGGATTTGGGATTATATCTATGACGTTAAAGGAAATGTACCAAATGATAACATTAGGTGGAAATGCTGAATTGGAACTAGTGGATAGTTTAGATCCCTTTTCAGAGGGAGTAACTTTTAGTGTTATGCCACCAAAAAAGAGTTGGAGAAATATATCCAATCTTTCTGGTGGTGAAAAAACATTAAGTTCGTTGGCCCTCGTTTTCGCTTTACACAAATATAAACCCACTCCGTTGTATGTTATGGATGAGATTGATGCGGCTCTTGACTTCAGAAATGTTTCGATAGTTGCAAACTATATTAAAGAACGTACCAAAAATGCACAATTTATAGTCATCTCATTACGTAACAACATGTTCGAATTAGCACAACAACTGGTCGGAATCTACAAACACGATAATCGGACTAAAAGTGTTACTATAAGTAATAAAAACATGCCGAACAGCTAAAAATAAGAAGGTTTATATGTAAAATTTAATTTAATGTACTGATATGTATCATTTTTATGTTCATAAACTACTGCGATCTTCCCAACACTTTCGCATATTGCTTTTGAGCTTCGTGTACCATTTTTTGAACAGTAATCACCGCAGTTTGGTGAGTGAAGGCAGGAAGGCGTGATCTATTAACGCCAAACCACTCTAGAGGAGGCGTTGCATCACCTAGATCTTTAATTTGAGGCATTTCAATATATGGCGTTTCCAATGGAACGTAGGTAAACCTTGACATATTCTGCTGATCAATAATTCTTTTTTCAACTTCCTCAATGGTGTTCCCTTGTGTATCATTCACGTTCTTTTGAGATGTACGGACGGCTAAGGCCTTTACATGGGTGGCCCACATTTCTTTCAAAAAGTTCACGGGTCCCAAATTCCACCTAACAGCAATTTTCTTGTCAAAAGTACAAGAAAATAAGTATTCCAGAACCGTACTATTTTCTTCTTGAAATGTTGTCATGCCAATCTCTAGTTTAGGAATTTGAATTATTGTACCGCCCTTGATCTTACCAGCATGCTTTATATATTCCTTCACAGAAATTTCAGAAAGTTTCTCTTCATCAAGTTCTTCTTTCCTACTGTATAACGATAATCTGGCATCATAAACTTGCATTTCCAAAGTAGTTTTCAGTTTTTTCCCAGAATACGTTTCGGAGTTGGCAGATACACTACCAATATCAATCAGTACGACCTCTATATCGAACAAAGATATAGGTGATATTTGGATATTTAATGCCTTTACATCAACTGATAGATCAGTTTGAAGAAGTGTCAATGAACGTAATATGTCTGTATACGTAAATGGTTCCTTTGAGCGGGTGGTATTGGATTCATCTAATGTTTCCATATAGGAAATTTTGTTGTCCTGTCTCATACGTGCCACTGTATTATATATATCTAGCATATTAGCAGCTATTAAAGCGGTAGAACATACAAATATTTCCTCACATGAAAATTTAACCTTTAAAAAGTCAGGAAGTCTTCTTTTTATATCCTTTTCACTATGAAGATGAAACTTTAGCTTTTTCAATGTCCCGATTAAGAATAAATGGTAATCGAATGCAGCCTTGACAGATATCTTATCAACATTAAAAGAGATAGCTACTAATGGACTATCGACTACATCTTTCTTTTCCTCAGGCCAATTAACCTCCGAAATCCAGCTTCCAGAAGGTAATTCAACAAGCCCACTTAATCTCCCCTTTGCCACAAGTTCCAAATTGGTAATGTAAGCATGCAATATATGTCTTCCTTTCAAGTAATGGTCTGTAGCAAACCACAATCTTAATAACCTCAAAGAAATCACACCTAATGAAGGACCCAGATCCACATCCCCGTTTATATTTTTGAAGATCAGAGTAAAGGACCAGGGTAATTTTTCATTTGTATATACCGTTTCAGTAAAAGGTAATATTTGGTAATCGTTTTTATTCTTTTTCTCCTTTTCTACCTTATCCATAGATTTAGACTCCAGGAGGTTACTTAATTTCCAAATATCTAAGAACAGATATAGGTTTTGAAGCTGCTTCATATTAAAGAATAAATTAACGTCCGCTATAAAAGCTGTACCAAAAATATTAAAAATATCTGGTTGTGAAAACATAAATGTAACATCCAAATAACCAATCTCAAAAAATGTACTTGCATCTCTGGAAAATATGTGCTTAATAGAAGCATTTATTTTTTCGAGACTTAATTCAAATACCAACGGTTCTGCAGGATCAAATGCACTAGTAGTGACACTTAAATTAAAAGAGTTGAAGCCGATGTCTGCCCGAACCTTTGCTTCAGGCTCACAACTCAATGTCAACTGCTGTTCAGCTGATGTAATTAACAGTGCCATATCCAAGGAATCAAACACCTTTTGGTAATCAATACTAGGTGTAGTTCCAACTTTGGATGACGGAGAAACGGCAGATTCTGTACCATGCTTTCTTACCATATCTTGAACTCTTTCGACAACTTCAACAATTAACTGTGCACATTGTGAGTATAATATGTTGTTTGTTGGACTAATCATAATAAGACATCTCAACTGGTGTGGTTTCGAATTATGTTCATTGTGTTTATAAGTTAAATCAACTTGAACCATTGGCGTTCTAATTGTTAATGAAGGTTCAGAGCCTGCTATCATATCATCTACAGAATAGACATTGAAAACACCACCATCATAGTCGAATTTACAATTTACCGATCGTATGTGTGATAAAAATGGTGGAATTGAAGGTTCTATGGGGTCCTCATTATTGTTCTTATTCTTGTTAATTTCATGTTGAGTTTGGTGTAGTTGCTCAAATTCTTTTTGGAAATTCCTAAAAGAATACATTGTAGATTCAAATGTGTCCATGAAACTAGAGATAAAGTTCACATCCAATTGTTCCCCATGAAAACGAACAAAGATATCTTTCATCAAATCTTCTTCTTTGAACCAATACGAAATTTGCATACTAGGTAGAAAGCTTCGATTAAATTTATTTTTCTCATTTCCTTTTGAATAAAAATTAGAGAAACTTGCACCATTAGCCACTGATAAATAGGTATCAATAACTGTCAGCTTACCCACATCACTTTCATACACCGAAAATAACCTATTATAACCGACAATAATCCCAGGATCATTAGCAGGGGCGTATTGGAAAATCCAACCCACACAGAAATTATAGGACAAAATATGTATTGAGGTAAAATCCATGAATGTGCCCTCCTTAGCAGGAGTTTCCAGATTCTGAATTGTCGTTGCTTTGCTGAAAAGTTTTGTATTCCAGAAATCAACAGAACGATGTTCAGAATAATATTTACATAGGGTTTGAAGTTGGTTTCCACCCCATAGTAGAAGGACCAAAGAGTCTGGGGATAAACATATTCTGCAGTAAGAACTTTCAACCTGGAAAGAACTATTTGCTTCTCCTGGCCTTTGTAATGTCGATATCTTAAGAGATATATCCAGAATTCTCGAGAGCTGCAGAGGGAGTAACTTTTCTTTAATTAAAAATAGAATGTTTGTTATTGTGAATTGTCCTGTTATTCTCCCTTGATCTGAACTAGATGAATTTGTCATATTAGTCAAAGACGAGTCAATATCATGCAATTCAAAAACAAAATAAGTTGAGGATATAGGAACCAAAAACCCAACATAGTTGATCCGTGTATTAAACGACCACATTGTCGTCTTGCTTTTTTGCTGAACTTCAAGGGTTCTTTTGGATTCAAACAATGGCTTTATAGTTTCTAGAAGTCTAACACTAGATGCTGCAAGTTTCTCATCTTTTAATAACGTACCAATAATATAGCGCGGTTCTGACAGTGTAAATTTAATTACCGCAATAGAAACACCGACGTCAAAGAGAGTGGCATTCGAAGTCAAACTACTCGATACATTAAATCTAAGTTGAATGTCACTGAGAGAGAACCGGAAATACTGCTCCTTAGTTTGATCTGACGATAAGAAAATATCAGTATCCATAATTTTTATCAACCAATTATCAGTGCTGTATCGATTGAAATAAAGATCAAATTGCCTAGCCTCGTGCCTAACATAAAATGGAGTGAGAGGCATAATTTCAAGACTAACATCTGAAAACAAACAGCTGATGATAATATCATCCCTTTTCTCTGTTGTAATAGTAGATGTGTATTGGGGTTTAGTTTCAAATGGTTTAGGTGCACCTTTAATTAAGGTAAACTGGTCCTGCAGCTTGGACAAATCCTCTTGGATATGCTTTATTGCAGACACTAAAACTTCAGTGCTTGTCATTGCCTTTATATGCAAACTAGAACACTTAGAATTTAACAAATACGTTGGAATATTAGAATAAGCTTCTGCTGCAAATGAAAGAGAAGTCTCATAGATCTGTCCCTCAAACAATACAATATTCATGTGCTTCAGGGTTACTTCGGATCTTTGTGCGAATAATACCATGGACCCTGAATGAGTTTTAGTGTCGCGCATATCTTCCCATAAAATGCTGATACGTCCATCTGATAGCTTATTTATTAACTTAGTATCAGCCAAAATAACCTGTAACTCGCTTGTTCCACAAAGAAGATTCACGTTCATCTTAAAAGAGACCTGCGGATCTTTAGATTTGGGTGCTTGAAAGCGTATTGTTGTATCATCTTCCAAGAAAATACTAGCTTTTTCGATTAAAGATAACATCTTATCATTGACATTGGCTTTTACATTGGCTAATGTCCCAGTTACATCTACTCTTCTTTCTTTATATGTCAGAGAATCTGTCGCTATCGGTACATGTTCTATTAAGAGATTCGTTTCTGTGATAGTTGCATAATTTTCTACTTGATATCCCTCTCCATACACGGTAACATAGAACGAGGACATAGTGACTTTCATCACCTGTTTAGATACTTGTTCTTTTTCATTTTCAACTTCATCTAAAAATAATTTGCCATATATATATGATCTTGCGACATCTGAAAATTCCCAGTTCCTCCAGTTAGAAAATACTGTCATAAACATATGGCGTGCATCTTGTTTCGTATGTTCTTCTTGAGGGTGAGGAATTCTTGCTTCCGTTTGATCCCAATTTGTTGGTAAATATATTAATATATGACGAAGTCTTGTAATAATTTTCCAACTCCTATTTTCCCTAACATGTCCCCTCGATAATCTCATAATAAATGCTGGTTTAGTGATGACTAGTGGATCATGACTAATTTGATAATATTCACCTGCAGCGGCAAGTCTGGAAACTAATTCTCGATGGACATGCTTTTGTGAATTGATTACTGATTCAAGGAGCGAAGTTCCTGTCTGAACACAATCAACTTGACTCTTTAAATAACCAAAGAGCCATTCCATTTGTGGATCATCAACTGTAATATCAGATGATAAGACCTTTAGAGAATTAACTTGTTTGTTAGTTTTAGATATCCACATTTCAAACTCCTCTAAAACAAATGACAATGCAGGAGGACGCTCAGATACTACATCGTGGGAATTCTGAAATATTGTTGCTCTAACAGAATTAATTGTATTAAATACAGTTACTTCACTTGTTTGACGTTCCCCATGTATCTCTTTGCCCTTTTCAGACAACTCTAGATCTACCTTTTCCAAATATAATTCTAAAGCTTCTGAAACTTTGTTACCCCACACAATATTCACATACGAAATATGCAACTTTATGTTAACTGTATGAAATTGTTCTTCTTGATCGGTACTTAGACGCTTAACGATCATCATTTCAAGCTCATCCAGAGATTGAATCATATCTTTTTCAACTATTTTACTTGCCAATTTATGCAAAAGCTTGAGTAAAAGAGGGTTGAATTCAACAAGAACATACCTTATATCAATCACCATATTATCGCATTCGTAGAAGTCCTGAGACGGTTCTCTTTTAAGAGGAAGTCCCTTAAGCAGAATAGTATTTTCATATTCATCATCATCATCACCAAAATCACTGTCTTGTTCAAACACATCACTTCTATCAAGTGAATGGATTGAAATGTCTTTAGGTATACCCTTTCTTCTTAAAATCTTTAAATAATCACCAAAAAGATCCTCAAAAATATAATCAACAGTTTCAGGTATTAATGGCAGTGGTAAAGCTGGGAGAGATGATGATGGCACAATAGCACCATATAGCTCTTTGTATACATATGAATTTTGATATAATTCAGGCAGCAAGAATGAGCATCTATGATATGGTGAGTCATGAAGTGTGATATATTCCCGCTGAATTTTTCTATGTTTGGTAAAATCCCTTGACTGAACAAAATTAGTAAACTCTATGTTGGTTTTGAAGGATAGATATTTTGTTTCAATGTTATCATTTTTCAGGTCATATAGTAAAATAGACACCTCTGGAATCTTAATATCGATACGTTTAGAGTATCGTGGATTTTCAAAATCAATAAAGCTGAAAAATATCCCTTCCAGTTCGAGATTCAAAGTTATCGGAGAATTATCATCACGTATCTTCAATGAAATCATTCCTGTATGGACGGATAAAGATGTCATATCATCTACAACTTCAGACTCATATAATAGAATATTTTCTAGATCTTGGTAGCTAAATCCAAATTTCGAAAAAGCTGCAAAAAATCCTTTAGCAAAAGAAATATCAGAGTCGATAACCAAGTCACCAATGTCAAAATCCCATTGACAAAAATAAGTCGGCTCACTGGGGGGGAGCCCGTACATCCTGTGCCCATGAATTGACAATTCAGTTAAAGAACCATGTTCTTTTTGTGAGGCCCCATTCTGCTTTCTAATGGAATCATATACTTCATTCGGATGTTTAAGTAAGTACCTCTTGATAGATACGTCATTCATTGTGGCAAGAATATCCATGTAGTAATTACAGCTTCGGAGATCTACAGCAAGTTCTGTAAAATGGAGCACAGTACATGGGTCAATGTTGTAGATAGTTTCTGGCAGAACCAGAGCCCCTTCCCAAACCTTAAATGTAAACCAAATATCAGTTTCATTGGTTAAACGTGTTAAATCTCTAGCTGTTAAAGGGGCTTTATCCTTTGTGTTAACAGGAACATCATCTGATCTGTAAGTTCTTGTTGATGACATAGTAGATTCAGAATCCGAATTTCCTCTTAGAATCTTGTCTTCAAGATTTGCTGCTCCTGTATATTCTTCTGAAGTGACAAAATGGAAAAATTCACCAAAGTAGTTCATTTTAACGTTGGTGAGGTATCTTATAACAAATCCATAAGTATGCAGAGCTGTATTGACGCTAGTACAGTCTACAATGATAGTATCAACGTTATCCACATCTAATTCCGAGTAGATAAGGTAGGAACCAACAATTTTAAAATCGTACGATCTTCCTACTTCTTTATATTTCATGAACTCATTAATAGTACTCCAAGGTGGACTATTTAACAAAAGTCGGAACATTGGAGTATAAATTTCAAATGAAATATCAGTTCTTCTTGCTGTAATGTCCTGCTTTGGCACT
Source organism: Cylindricascospora bacillispora (assembly GCA_030573655.1). Lineage (NCBI taxonomy): Eukaryota > Fungi > Ascomycota > Saccharomycetes > Saccharomycetales > Saccharomycetaceae > Cylindricascospora > Cylindricascospora bacillispora. The sequence continues at coordinate 69,910 of JAJMDR010000009.1, read as the reverse complement.
GTTACATCAATTGTCAATTCATCACCATGTATGGATAAATAACAATTCTCTGTAAAATCTAAGGGATTATTAACAATATTATGGTCATTAACATTTAAATATATAGAGTATCCATCCATTTTCCAACTGAATTTATATATAAACGGCCTGAATAGTTCATATACAACAGGTTCTCCCGCTGCAAAATCAGTCAATGTATCTGCAATTAAAGTTATATGTTCCCTTAAAAGAAATACTTCCATTTGAGTTGAAGACATGGCAAAGTCCCAAATAGCTTGGCCGTTCCAAGATAATGGATATCCCACATCACCCATGAAATTAAAGAATTTAGATTTCAAAAAAATATCGTGGTTAACACTAGATCGTACTTCTGCATTAACTAAGTGAATGTCAATAGTATTGTTAAATCCCTTTGGTCCAGGAACAACTGCTGAGTTTAAGCACACATACGAATCCCTAGAGAATCTAAAATCAATCCATCCGAATGGACGAAAGTCATCTCCCGTTTTTCTAAAATTTCTCAGAAATTCAGAATCTTTACTAGGTTCTCTAGTTGCAATTCTCCACGTTACATCTTCCATAACAGTGACAGATATATTAAAAAGCGTAAATATTCTTTTAGATCCTGGGGTTAGCTTTTTGAAAGGTGTAGCCTTTCTTGACACCTGGGGACTAATTAGAGATAAAAGGTGCATAGTTTGCTTGTTTGCCCAGGGGCCATAACAAACGGATCCACCATATAATTGGAATGAAACTCTATACTCAGGTGGACGTCCACTGTTACCAACATCTATCCCATACGTTTCAGCAGGAGGAGGATGAGCTCCATGTGGCACATTGCCAGGGATATCATATTCATAAGTCAAGTTCACCTTAGGACTCTTTAGAAGAGAAGTAAATTTAGCGTATTCATGATTTGCAATATCATATTCAACGTCTATATATTCATCCCTTCGGTCCAAGGGTAAAATATCTTTATAAAGAAACAAACCTTTCCATTTTTCTTCGAATGCTTCCTCATTGTTATCATACATCCTCTTTTCTAACCTGCCTAGTTGGGGATATACCTTTCCTAATACCTTCAAAAACCGCTTCCACAATCTAGAAGCCTTATTCTTAGCAAATTTGAATTTTAAAATAGACTCATTTTCGTAATCCACATTAGACTTCATTGAAACAGTAACATTAAGACAATCAACGTTCAATCTCAGTCTATATAAGTCAAGCTTATCTCTGGCCCTCGAGACATCATAGGTACCTCTTGCTGAGCTAAATCCTATAATGACCAATGACGGAGTAAAATGATTTCCTACAACTAATGAACCTCTGTTTAGAATTATCTCGAAAGGTAGAAACTTTAGAAACAAGGGTAGTTTATTTTGCCGCCTGAGTCTTGATAGGAAGTTATTTGATGTTGTTACCGAATCTGAAGCATTAGTGTCATATGTTTCCTCTTCATTCCCATCATCTTCAAATTTATCATCTGAGCTACTACTATATGATTGTTCAGATAATTGAGAATCTGACATGAATTTTTCGAACTTATCTTTTTCTTCCTTTGATAACATATTGACAATATTTTCATAGGTATCAGTCTTATTGTATAGGAAGATTTCATAGCCATCAAATTCACATACGAAACGACAAGGAAGCGATATATTTTTGCGGGAGTCGCCTTCTTTGCCCTTTTCATGATACTCAGATTGTCTACTGCCTAACAACCAGTATCTCCATGTAATACTTCCCTGAAGTATAGATACCGTAAAATCTTGATTAACAATAGATACATTTTTGAAAAATATTCTTCCACCTAATAATGACACCCTTATAGCCCCAATGGTCACTTTTACTTTCGCCCTCTTCCATAATAACCATTCTAGTGCAAAACTTAATGCAAATGCGTATGCTCTACCCAAATATAATACAAATGTTACGGTGGCGACAACAGTAAGAATCCAATCCAATAAAAATGGCACACTGAAATATTCTTGACCATCTAAAGGTCGATTCTCAAAAATTGACCTGTTATCCATCACTTTTAAATGGAGAACTATTCACTCTCTCAGATCCATAAAAACGCACTTTCTCTATCTTTCTTGTGGATGTATCTTTGAATATATATATATATATATATTACCAGTAGCAATGCAGACAATAGAACTAACCTTTTATTGCGTCGTGCTGCTTGTGATTATTGTAGTGGCTATTTTAACTCACGTTAGCAATTGAACTTGCGAAGATCATTTTGCTTAATGTTCAAGTTCAAAAAACCAATTTGACAAAAAAATAATATACAGACAATAATAGAAACAACAGACACGTAAATAGTATAAAAGAGGCTGCCTAGTTTTAAATTCTCTGTCCTAAATATATACCTATCTAAAAGATATTTGGTAGAGTCATTACTATAGCAATTGCAAGAAAGGGCGTCTTCCAGGTACATCGTAATATTAAAATGTCATTGCTGGCTAAATTACATAGAAGAGCTGTGGAAACAGGCCTCATTAAAAGACTAATCGGTCAATTACCACGTATATCTGTGCTATGTATGTTTATTGGGCTATTATCTCTACTAGTTCTACCCTTGGAAGGTCAATATAGAAGAACATATATTTCGGAAAATGCACTAATGCCATCCCAAGCTTACAGTTATTTCAGGGAAACTGAATGGAATATACTAAGAGGATATCGTTCTGAAATTGAGAAGTTTTCAACACTATCATCTAGGGAAAGAAATGAAATAATGGCAGAATGGTTACAAGAGTTTGGAACAAAGACAGCGTTATACAAAAATAATGAAAACGGTGATACATTATATGGTATATTCCATGCGCCAAGAGGTGATGGAACTGAGGCAATTGTATTAGCCATACCGTGGATTAACTCAGACAGAGATTTTAATTATGGAGGCGCTTCATTGGGTATTACATTAGCTAGATATTTTTCAAGGTGGCCCATATGGTCCAAGAACATTATTATTGTATTCAGTGACAATCCAAGTAAATCGCTCAGCTCCTGGGTAAATGCATATCACACTTCATTAGATTTAACTGGCGGATCAATTGAAGCGGCAATCATATTAGATTATGCCTCCCAGAGTGATTTTTTCAGCGATGTGGAAATTTTTTATTCTGGATTAAATGGGGAATTGCCAAATCTGGATTTATTTAATATCGCTGTTTCTATTACTGAACATGAAGGCATGAAAGTATCATTACATGGATTACCATCAGAATACTTGAGAGAAAACAATTATTTTACGAGGCTAAGAGTTTTATTTTTAGGTATCAAGAATTGGGCATTAACAGGTATAAGGAAAGCTCATGGCAATGAACCTTTCAGTGGATGGAGAATTCAATCAATTACATTAAAGGCTAGATCAGGAGAGAATGATTCACATGATATCACCACATTTGGCCGTATACCTGAGGCAATGTTTCGGGCTGTTAATAATTTATTAGAAAAGTTCCACCAATCTTTCTTTTTCTACTTGATCTTGGCACCAAGACAGTTTGTTTCGATTAGTAGCTATTTACCTAGTACTGTTGCATTTTCATTATCATATGCAATCTCCTCATTAGATGCAGTTATCAACAATAAATACAACACTATCTCATTTTATTCTCCCTATACCCTACTGGCATTTTCAACTTTTTTCTGTGTGATAATCCTATCATTTATAATTTCACGGTTATTCTTATCATTCCCTCAACCTATAATTCTGCTTGGAATGAGTGTTAGCATGGTATTGCTACAAATTTTATCTTCGAAGAAAGAGATATTGGTGTTCCCAAAACCGTATGCATATAGATTAAGAGCCATCGGATATATTTATTTCAGTCTTGTTTTAACTTCATTATTGATGGTAAATTTTCCATTAGCATTTGGAATTGGGCTCTTAGGATTACCATTTCATTTAGTCAAACTAACCGATTCCATTAATACAACAAGGAAATATAAGGTTAAAAACTTACTCAATCTAATATTATCGAATCCATTTATTTCATTAACTTTATTCATCAGCTATTTTGAAGATGAGTTGAGTGGATTAGAATTTTTCAATAATTTGGTTACTGGATGGCAAGAACTAAATTCTTGGGTTTGGTTTATAGTTTGTATCGGATGGCTACCGAGTTGGATATTAATTTGTCTATCCTCATTTGAATCGAAAGATGTACCAGAAAATAAAATCGATAATAAGAAGGAGTGAATAAGATATATATATATATACCAACAAATAAATCATATAGATAATACAAGTAAAACAAATCAAATATATTGTAAAGATAATACAACTTAAACCAATTGTATATATTAGTCAGCATATTTCTTATTGAATTCGTTATGGAATTTCACCCACCTATCGATCCAATCAGTACCTGGAGCTAAGAAAGTGGTTCTTAAATGGTATGTTCCTGGTTCTTGACCAAAACCTGAACCAGGAACGGTACATATACCAGTAGCTTCTAATAATTCTTTACAATAAAATTCATCTGGAGGGATTTCCAAGTGTAAGGCGGCTTGCACTGCATTGAATGGCAGGTTTAACTTAGGGAACAAATACATTGCACCTTGTGGTTTTTGACATTCAATACCATCTAATTTCTGGAAGGCTTCATATAAAGCCATAGCTCTTTTATTTAGTTCAGTTAAAATGTTGGTACGTTCTAATTGATCTTGTTCGTAGGATTCGTCACCGGGTTTTGGAGGACTTACCATTAGGTCCACTAAGGCTTGACCCGTAACCACTGGACATAAGGAAATCGAGGCTAATTTCAAAATAACTTGCTTGATATCATGAGTAAACCCTGTTAATTCCATATACCCACCTCTTTGACCACATTCACCAGATACACCTTTGGAAGTGGAGTGTAAAGATGCCAATTGAACGTTGTCGAATCGTCCTGGATAAGCTCTTTGTAGATGTCTCAACACTTTCTTCATCGAATGGAATTTACTGCCTTCAAAGACATTTTCTTGATACACTTCATCTGCAATTACGACAATACCATATTTGGAGGCGACTTCGAATATCTTACCAATGGCTTCTTCAGACAAAATGGAACCTGTTGGGTTCCCTGGGTTGATAACGACCAACACCTTAGGATTAATCTTGTTTTCAATAGATTCCTTAACAACATTTTCAATTTCTTCAGGATTTGTAGACCAACCCGAAGATTCATCTAAATAGTAAGGTAATGCATGTGAATTATTTAAAGCCAATGAAGCTGTGTAAAGAGGATATTGAGGGATAGGGATCAAAACACCAGTCTCTTGACCCCTACAAAAGACCGACAACAAATAGGTAACTGCTGCAGATGCACCTGCAGTCAAAAAGATATCATCGGCATATGCAATTTCATTATCTCTCTTGGTTATGAAATCTGCAACGGTTTGTCTGATTCCAAGGACACCTTGGGAAGAAGAATAAGCACCTACAGAGCCACCAATATCATCCAAGATTCTCCTTGCCCTTGTAAAGGCGTCCTTGTTGAAAACCTTGACGTCCTTGTTGGACTCTAACGCGAATAATTCGGGATATTGTATTAGAGACAATACTTGTCTGTAGAAACTTAGAGGTTTCTGATTGAGCTGTTGAGGATTACCAATATTAGCATTAATAATAGTCGCAAACGGCAAAGACTCGGGATCTTTGTCTAACTTGGTCCTTAATTCCTCGGCTTTTATTGGAATAGCACCTCTAACGGCGTATTTAGCCTTTAAAACGTTCTCATTTAAATCCTGCACAGTCAATTGCTCGGCAGGAAAGAAGCTATGAGCCTTCGAACTGTTCAGTCTCTTTAGAGTGTGTTTAGAAGTGGCAGCAACTGTGCTACCATTGCTATGAAAGTAATGCGAGATGTTACCAGAAGATAATGATTTCTTTGGCGAGACCAACAATAATTTACTCGAAGTTTTTAAGTCTTTCAAAGTAGTGATGGTTCTTGCAGAAGTTAGAGGCGATTTAGTAGAACTAGTAGTTCTAACAAAGGAGGGTCTCGAAAGCATGATTTACCTTAATAATATGAATATGCGTATGAATGAATGAATGTATGAGTTTGTGTGCTTTTGTTTAGCAAGCACGTAAAACAACTAACACAGGACGGGACAGAATCACACGATATCGAAAACTCTTGCACTTTTATATACCTTTTGTCGGGCCTGTCGATGAAGTGTTTACAGTCCTTGTTTGATTTCTTCAAGAGCAAAATTTCTTCCCAGCCCAAACGGGCTTCTGGCGAAAGAATAAAAACTTAGAGTCATGCTCTTTCTGCTCTCCTTAGACACGGCTCCCTAGGCGGAGCAGCTAGAAGGAGACTTACGTACAGGTCACCCATCCCGGAACTAATCGATGCATTGCCGGGCGGGGGAGAGTGGAATGTAGGAGGTAGTGCATGCTGTCTTTACAGAGGTGATGCAGCAAGGCTATAGCGAGGGGGGAGGGGGAGCAAGGCAAGGGCAGTGTGAATAACCGACTAGTTATAGTTTTACTGGATATGCTCGGCTGTTGTTGCAAGAAGGAAAACCGTCTCAAGATCGTCAACACCATAACCATACGTCATAATGTAAATAGTGCGTATGAGGAGTTAAACCAAACATAACCCGATACGCTCTGTTGGGATCACCGGCTTGGACCGTAGGACGAACCGTAAGATAGCTCCCCTCTCTTCCTGTAGTACTGCAGGTGCGGTGCTGCAAGAATAACAGGCTTGTTGCTGCTCCCTGTCATATTTCTGAAAAAATGACCTAAAAGCACACATGTTGAAAATTTAATGGCCATCGCAATATTGGTAGATCTTTGGCTCAAAACAACTGAAACAGAACCGCCATTTTCTGCTAGTATGGCACATTTGATGACCAAGAAGAATCTCAGCAGTGTGGCTGAACCTCAGTCATTGCAGGATTATTACTTGTTGGGTATAGAGTTCGAAGAAAAGGCTGAAAGATGGGTCATTTCAGATTTATTCAAGACTTTGAAAAACTACAGGACGGCCTTGGATTATTACTCTTTAGGACTTGGCAACTTCTCTAACACGTCCAATTTCCAGGACCAGTACAATATTCTGTACAACAAGTCCAGGATTCTGCTGAAGTTCTACACGGATTTTACGAATATCAACGGTTATTTGAACATTTTGCAATATTTGAACTTCTCAAGCCATCCAGAGTTGGCCAACTGGGATGTTTTGAACAACCAGTCATTGTTTGAATCGATCGATTACATCTTACTCAGCGAGCTGGAACCGATTTTAATTGATCCGAACTACAAAGAGTTTATATCTTGGGATTTTCTAAATAATTTGCTGACTTGTTATTTAATTAAATTAGAAGAATCTGATGAGGACATTGGGATCTTGCTCGGTTTGACCGAGAAGTTTAGAAAAATTGCCAAGGAGCTGTTACTCAAACAATTTACCGAATTGAAAGATTTTCCAGAAGACCTTAATATTCCCCAGGACAATACTACTAATTCCGCCACTCAAGAAAGCGAATATTTGGATGTTTCAGATCAAGTCACTTTTGCAACTTTGAACGATGCATTCGCTCTTTGTTTCAAATTTATTCAGTTAGTTAAAGAAATTTTGTTGCACAATAACAACAACTCATCCCTCCTAAACTCACAGATTGACGAGTTTTCCACCGAATTGGGTGAGCTATTGATATCAAGCAAACAAAATTTACGGGGATTTGATACAAATAACTCAGTGGAATTACAATTAAACATCAATAATATCCAGATATTAAATTCGATTTTGGCCAATCCCTCGGAGGAATCTGTTACTTACATTATCAATGAGAAGATGGCGATTACAGACCCCTCCAATATCGACGCACTCTTGAATAACATCGACATTCTGCAATCGATCGTTTCATCCTTTGAAAGTGTGTTTGCAAATGAAACTTTGTGGTCTTATCATTCTCACTTAAACAAATTAATGATTACAGCACAAAGGGAATTTTCTCTGCAAAGGAATGACATTTTAAATCGTGTAGTGAAAAATGATGACGATAAACTGAGTCAGATCGTCTTTCAATTATGTGATATAATGGTCAACTTATCGGATAACGAATTGAAGAGGTGGTTATTGAAACATAACGACCCCAAGATCCAAGCAATACTTTGGAAGAATTCCAAGACTTGGATCAAAAACGTAGCGACAATTTCTCAAATCAACTGTGGACTAAATGAAACAATCACTGACAAATTGAAAAGAAACTACATTTTCATCCAGGCAAGGGACAGATTATCGATATGCGATTCCTGGGAACAAAACAACAGCATGGCCTCGATCATCACATCCGTATCTGCGGATGTCATCGACCATATAAAGGACCATCCTTTCTATATGAAAATTCTTACCTGATCGTTCACGTGTGAAATTTCCACAGAAGATGAAAAAAAATATCATACAAAAGTAAGTGAAATTTCAAAAGAAGACACCGATAGAGGGAGATGAGATGAGGTAATAAGTTTTATTCAGTCCATTTTTTGTACGTTTATAAATATAAAAGATTGTTGATTTCATTGGCTAGGGGGACAAGTTTGTCTTTATTCTTTGTTTTACTTTATTACAATGTCTGGAATCGCCAAAGATCTGTATGATATCTTGGAAGTTCCTTCAACTGCTACATTGCAGGAAATTAAGAAATCCTATAGAAAACTAGCCTTGTTGTACCACCCGGACAAGTCTATCAATGATGAAGTCAAGCAAGTTAATGAAGTTAAATTTAAGGAGATTACATATGCATATGAGATTTTAAGCGACGAAACGAAAAGAAATCATTATGACTTATATGGTGATGTGGGTGGCACTGGCAATAACTATTACAATGCACAATCTGAAGATGAAGATTTCTTCTTTACCAACAACTTTTTCTTTGGAGGTGCAGGTGGTCGTGGTTATGACGCATCACCTCCAAAACAATCTCCAGACGTAGAGATTGAAATCCCACTAACTCTAAAGGAACTATTTAATGGCAGAAACATTAAGTTTAGCTTAAGTAAGAAAATTAAATGTTATGAATGTAATGGCACTGGGTGGAGGAAGTTTAAAGACAAACTGACCGGGGAATATAAATTTAAACCACCACCAGACATAGAATGCACGAATTGCAATTCCGTAGGATACGTCAAAATTGTAAGATCATTAGCACCCGGGTTTGCCATCGAAGAAACAGTCTTATGTAATAGGTGTAAAGGTAAGGGGAAAATAAAACAAAGACCCAAATCTGCAAAGAATTTTTGTAAGATTTGTGAAAGTAAGGGATTAATAACGATTAATAAGATAATTGATTTAAATATCCCGAAGGGATCGGAGCTCAATGACACGTTAGTGTTCCCCAATGAAGCTGATGAAGAATTAGATAAGCCTGAAATAGGCGACCTAATATTCAAGATTGTGGAAAAGTCTGATTCATCTGCAACCGATTCCATGATTCATCTACGTAAGGAAGGCAAAGACTTAGTGTTAGATTGGGAAATCTCATTGCTAGAGGCAATTACCGGAATTAACCAGAAATTCTTGACTAAAACATTTGATGATAGAATTTTAAGTTTATCTACTCCCAAGGGTAAAGTGCTCAATCCTGGTGATATTTTGAAAATTCCTAATGAAGGTTGGCCCAAGTCTGTCGATTCACCAAATTCAAAGGGTAATTTATACGTACATGTAAAAATCGAATTTCCACCGGACGATTGGATTAATGAAAGAGAGGACTTGATGAAATTGAAGAACATTCTACCAGGTAACCTACAAAGTCAAAATTATCCGTCTACAATTGATTTGAGTAATCTTGAAAATATCTCAAAGTTTGATATAATAAAGGATTTTGGACCAGATAATGAAAAATCTCACAGTGAAAGAGAGACGAACGGTAAGAACACATCGTCATCCTCTTATTGTTCTATACAATAAATTATGAATGGTAATGAATGGCATTTTGATTCCCTTTTTTTAAAGAAAAAAAGCAGGAAGTACTTGAATGTATTATAATTATTAAATACTCAGATAAATGACAAAAAATAAAATTTTGTAAATATATTCCTCATTGATAAATACATACGTATACCTCAATCATCCAAGAGACTATATAACTCATCTGGATCTAACCCTTCACCATTATATATCGGGTCAATATCTAGTAGCCCGTCCTGTCCGTTATCTTTCTTATTTATATTTGTATTTGTATTTGTATTTGTATTTTTAAGCTTTTTGCGAATTATTATATCTGAGTCATCATTAGTTTCTTCGTTGCAATCATGTACTGGTAATAGCGAAAGGTCATCATTTGAATTGTCATTAGTTTCATCGTCTTCATATATTCTGAACGAAGATGAATCATATGTTTTCAATTTCAATATATCATTATCATCAAATGGTGTATATCCGTCGGGTATATATTCCCTTGATGATTCGAACTTAGCTGCTATCTCTATATCATGATCTTCAGCATCATTACTTACATGATTATTAATAAATTGTTGAAGCCCTACATGTTTATTCTTGCTCTTATTATCACTAAATAACCCGCTTACCACTTGGTTGTTCGATGTATTACCACGTTGATTAATAGCATTACGCAGCTTTTCCGCAAATGGGTTATCTTCTTCCTCTTCTACCTCCTCGTCTTCATCACATTCATCACCTGCATCGTCTTTTAACACAAGACTTTTAATAGTAGGTAAATTATCATAGCCCAATATAGATCCATATTTTTTCAATCTTTTCGGAATATTATTCATAGCATTGTTGTGTTGATCCAGCTTTGTAGGTACTAGTTGAGGACCTGTGTTTATTTTATCTTTATTTTTAAGGCCATTTTGTATAGAATACGATGGATGACCCATATTACTGTCTTTTGATGCCAATGGCAACCGCTCCATTATCGGCTTCTTTCTCATATTACCATTCGTATCCAATCCGGGAAATTTATTATTAGCAATTCCATTAGAGCCACTCACACTCCTCAATGCCACAGATCTCGATCGTTTCAATAAGTGTGCTGGAGTACTTGGAATTTGATCCTTACCGATGGGTTCGTCCTTTTTATAAAGCATGCTATTCTCCTTGTCACCCGTGATATTCTCCATGACTCTTTATAGTTCGCTCTCACCACCTGTGTATGTGTGTGTAGGTATACCTGCAATCAATATATGTATATAAATAATAATAATACTAATAATTAAACACCAACTTATCATTCTCTTCCTCTTGCAAAGTGCGGATTGTTTGTTTGTGTTTTGTTTCGTGTTGACTTTTTTATTTTTTCTAGTATTCTAAAAAGACCTTTAAGAAAAACGGTAACCTCGAATAAACATCTGGAGGTCAAAGACATAGAACAAAACATCTCTGCTGGCGACTGTTCCCTAACGTTCATGCTACTCCAGGAGATACTAAAATCAGTGGAACGACTGCCCTTACATGAATGTTCTTTGAACCAATTGACTAGCTACATCAAGGCCGGCGGCAAAGCGATGATCACCAGCGATGCGGACCGAAGGAAAAAACTAGCTTCGATTGCTCAATGGCTAGATAGATATTGGAACGCCCATTACTCCCGTCAAGAGGGGAAATCGTTGAAGTGTTTAGACAACATCGTGTACAACATCCATTTCCAATGGACCACTGAAAGCATTTATCATGCCAAACATCTACAGATATTTGCTAAGAGATATCAAGACATGTTACGGATATGGCCCTTTGAAAGGCACAGAGACATCCTGCGGATGAAAGCACCCCGCGAACACTCCTTAAGATATCTATGGGAGTGCAACAACCCGAAGGTCCTGAACACGATGAATTACGCCCAACAGAATAGATGGATGGCGTCTCCTGCCAATCACGCCGTCCAGAAGGAAACCATCCAGTCCTTGCGCTACTGCATGGAGCAATACATGTTTCTGAAACGAAACCCGACGCTCTGTTCCAATGGCAAGGATCTCCCTGTCCCCATCGTGGAAATCGGTCTCCTGCCCCTGGGCAACGACGTCCCTGACCTGCGAGTGCGAAACCTGTTCAAACAGAAGTGCTCCCAAACCTACCAAGTCCTGGCTAGCGACCATGCGCTCTTGACGCCCGAGCACGAACACATCATACTAACCCAAGTGCTGGCGAACCCCAGCCTATCGCGCAAGCTACAGAGGGTGTACAAACGAGCGTTCCGGAGATCTTACCTGTTGGATGATGAAATGGAGTCCTGGACGAACGACAGGCCATTAAACTGGAGATTGTCACGAATTAGATCGTATTAGGCCATCGCAATCACAATAGCTTGTTGGACGCTGGTGGCTGTCGCTGACTGTAGCGGGCAGGAGGATCCTTGGGCTTTATTGTGGTAGAATCATTGCACGTGAGGTAGTGAAAGTCAGAGCCACACTATAATGGTACTCTCCCATTGTCAAAGAACCCAGGAAAGCTCTGGATCTCTAGAGCCTGGAAGACAAACATTGTGTTGGATGGTGTTGTGGTTGTGTGTGGAACACATTTTTTTTAGTTTTGGGCATAGGGAAAGTCTGAGGAAGGTGAAAGTCATGTATCTCTGGGTGTAATGAAGTTGCTATACGGAATCCATGTTCGTAATTGGAATTTGCAATATTATATAAAGGATCTGGAAAACAGATCGATGAAGAAGTCCACGTCTGTTGTGTTCTTTCTTACAGTGTTTGCTAGGGGATGTGACAAGAAAAAAGAAAGCAAGCAACAGTGACGGGATCTTGACGATGACAAACCACAACGAGTCAAGGGAATTCAATGATACACGCAATAGTTCGGATGAACACCTCGCAGATCTTGATGATTTGGAGTTGGAATATGGCCACTTCAAGGCAGAAGAACAACATCTAGACCAAGATAACAACATTCATACTACGAATTCGCAGAGTCGCAATCCTGTTAATAGTAATACTGATGATTCTATCGAATTAGAGAAGAGAAACTTGTTTCAAGAAGAAGAATACCTGCCCATAAATAATGATACGTCGTTTGATAGAAACTATGTGCCCAATTATTACGAGACAACCGTCGGCCTAAGGGAATACTACGACCATTCTCTGAGTGAGTACGTTACGTGGCACAAGGTTAAAGAGTACGTACTGTCTGTTTTCCCGATTGTTAAGTGGATGCCATTTTATAATTTGAATTGGGCTATCCCTGATTTAATTGCAGGTATAACGGTCGGCTGTGTCTTGGTGCCTCAATCAATGTCGTATGCCCAAATCGCCTCATTGCCTCCTCAGTACGGCTTATATTCTTCGTTCGTTGGTGCTTTTATTTATTCTTTATTCGCTACTTCAAAGGACGTTTGTATTGGTCCTGTGGCTGTGATGTCCTTGGAGACCGCCAAAGTTATAGCGAAGGTGACTGAAAAATTCCATGATGAACGTCCTGACATAACAGGTCCTATTATTGCCACTGCATTGGCACTGTTATGTGGGATCATCACCACTGGTATTGGTTTGTTGAGATTGGGGTTTTTGGTAGAGTTGATATCCCAAACTGCAGTGGCTGGGTTCATGACTGGTTCTGCATTTAATATTCTTTGGGGCCAAGTGCCGGGTTTGATGGGTTATGGTAGTAAAGTTAACACCAGAACTGCTACATTCAGAGTGGTTATTAATACTTTAAAACATTTGCCGGATACTAAATTAGATGCCGTGTTTGGATTGATTCCCCTGCTTCTGCTATTCTTATGGAAGTGGTTTTGTGGTATTTGGGGGCCTAAGCTTGTTGATAGATATTCCCGCGATCCTAAATGGAAACGTATCTGGTCCTTAACTCTCTTTTATGCCCAAACCATGAGAAATGGTGTTATTATCATTGTCTTTACTGCTATTTCTTATGGCATCACTAAAGGCGTTCCTTCAAAGGATAGAAGAATTTCCATTTTGGGAACTGTCCCAAGAGGTTTGAGAAATGTGGGAGCGTTGAAGATCCCATCTGGGTTATTAGAGAAAATGGTTTCTGAGTTACCAGCATCTGTCATTATCCTGCTATTGGAGCATATTGCGATTGCCAAGTCATTTGGTAGAATTAATGAATACAAAGTTGTTCCAGATCAGGAATTGATTGCCATTGGTATTACAAATTTGATAGGGACGTTTTTCAATGCTTATCCTGCTACAGGTTCTTTCTCTAGATCTGCATTGAAAGCAAAATGTAACGTCCGTACTCCCTTCTCTGGTATTTTCACTGGTTCCTGTGTATTGCTAGCTCTGTATGCTTTGACACATGCATTTTTCTACATCCCAAAAGCAACTTTATCTGCTGTCATTATCCACGCAGTTTCTGATCTGATAGCATCATATAGTACAACCTTAACATTTTGGCAACTAGAACCATTAGATTTTGTTTGTTTTATCGCTACGGTTTTCATTACTGTATTTTCTAGTATTGAGAATGGTATTTACTTTGCTGTTTCATGGTCTGCTGCCATGTTGTTATTGAAGTTAATGTTTCCTGCCGGTAAATTTTTGGGTCGTGTCGAAGTCGCAGAAGTGGTTAATGCCACTGTTAACGAAAGCACCGATTTCGTGACCTATTCAAGTGATCAAGAAGAATATTCTTCTATTCATCAACAGCAACAAAAGATTGATAACAGTGATATAGGTAAATCAGATTTCAAGAAAGATTATGAAAAGACTACAACGATTACCGCTGATTCCATCGTCTCGATTGACAATCAAAGGGTCATCTATCATACCAAATGGGTTCCATTTGATCATAAATACACAAGAGAATTAAATGAGGGTGTGAGAATCATGTCACCTCCACCTGGAGTCATTGTTTATAGACTAACGGATACCTATAATTATATCAATTGTTCGAGACATTTTGATATTATACTTGATGAAGTTAAACGTGCAACAAGACGGGGTCAAATAATTCAAAATAGGAAAAAATCTGACAGGCCTTGGAATGATCCAGGTGAATGGGAAGGGTTTGTGTTTATGAAAAATTGGAAAAAAACGATTAGGTCGAAGATTGGAGCCTGGAGAAATGGTAATATTGATGATGATGTGATAGGTGAAAACCTTGAAATTGTCCCACAGGCAGAAATTAGGGACACCAGGCCAGTATTAAAAGTATTATGTTTAGACTTCTCGCAAGTTTCTAATACAGATTCAACGGCTATTCAATCATTGATCGATTTGAGGAAGTCGATTAACAGATACGCTGATAGACAAGTAGAGTTCCATTTTGCGGGCATTATATCACCATGGGTTAAATCGTCATTGGTAAATGCTGGATTTGGTACAATTAATGAACAATACAGTGATGAATCTATAATAATTGGACATAGAAGTCATCACATTGCGAGAGTGCCACAATATAATAATAGTGATGACGATGAATTCCTGGAATCACCAGGTGGTAGTACTAATATTCCAAAAAATAAAAGTTATGATATATATGCCGTTACAGGTACGAATTTGCCATTCTTTCATATCGAAGTTCCTGACTTTGCTCAATGGGACGTTTAATTTAGCCGGGGACAAGAGAATATTTATAATAAATAATTATTTAACATTGAGAAAAAAATTAATAATAATAAAACGTAATGACAAATATACATATATATATACTTGAGACATAGGGGATTATTAGACACGGTCTATTGACCAATAGTTAGAATTTTCCACCTATAAAATATAAATATATATTGTGTATGTATCACTAGTATTTAAAAATAAAATAATAAAACCCCCGGCTTACCATAAATAAAAGAACATGAAGATGGCACTGCTTACTAAAATTATCGTAAAGACCAATAAAGTAATATTTTTCATTCGCTGCCACCACATTTTCCTCTTAATTTTACTTGCCTTTCTCTTAAAACCATGACTATGAGTATTTAGTTGATTTGTTTTGTCTACCAACAAAGACACACGTTCTTGTCTCTCTAAAAATTTGTCAATGTTGTCGTTCATGATTTGAATTACGTCCCTCAGATCGTTCTCTGTCAGCTCAGCATTGTCCAATTGACTCTTGTTCGAATCGTCCTTGTTCAGAGTTTGATTCCTATAATCAATCAAGTCCTGATTAAATTTGTCCAAACTGGTGTTAACGTTTTTCTGTAAGTTCAAATCGTTCTCATTATCCCAGTCATTCAATTTCAAGTCACTCAACACCCTAATCGGTATAATCTTTGGGATGTCGACTTTGGTAAAACACACATAGACCAAAGAATCCTCTGGATACGTGTCGGATGTCGTGTAATAACCATCAAACCCATCTATCAACTGCATAGAAAGCTTTGTGACCTTGTTGCCTTTATTGGGCAACACTTTAGGCAGCACGAAATCTTGAATCAATTGGTGGAATACCTCAGGAGACTGGTCTTTCTGACGAATAGAGCCGTAGTCGGAAGACTTGCCAACAGAATCTTTCGACGATGAATTGCAATATTGAGACACGGGCTGTCCATCTCGAATAATCTCAATATAAGTGATATTAAACCTTCTCATAGAGCTGCCTTTACCGATAACAAATCAAAAATCAAACACACACACGCTCTTCTTTACTCGCAAAAGTCAAATAAAACAAATGAATAATATAAAAGAACCTTAAAAATACGGCAGACCCACCACTGTACACTAATGAAAATACGGCACTCTTTCCAAAGAAAAAAAGCACACAATTCTACAACGATTAACCAACACCAAATACCTGCCCGGCTGATGAGTACTACGTCTTCCTTCCTTCCCAAAAAGCCTAAAAGTGTTCTGATCCCAAGGTGTTTCCTCCTATTACAACTGAAATTCTTAAAAAAAGAGCTCACATTCTGTGACGTTGCAATTTTCGAGAAATATCAAGAATACGAGGATAATTATCAGGCACGTGATGAGGCAGGCGTCAATGGGCAATGGAATCTACTGTCACACCAGCCCTTAACGACGTACTGGATGGCTTTTGGGTTGTTCGGGTAGTGTCTATTGTGGTCGAGATGCAGGACACCGCAGGGTCTGAGCATGGGCTGGGATGTGACGGGCTCTGTGGACCATGGTTTCAGCTCTGAGTGGACTCTGACGAGGGAACAGGAGGAGTTTATTTCGTCGTCTGGATGTGCAGTAGCCACGAACCGCAAGTTTGAGGGCGTGAACTCGCCAAACAGGTCTGGTCGGACGTGGAACACCATATCGTTCCACAGCTTTTTCCTGGTGATCAATGCCAATTTGATATCTTTGGCCTTCACTACGTGATCCGTGGATGTGTCATTCTCAATGTTCAAGTGCCATATTTCTTTGTAGGTCAGTTGCTTCAACAGCTCCTCATTGACGTTGACCTCGGGGATAAGTCGTTTGTTGACACATGAGTTCTTTAATGCACACAATTTTAGGAAATTGGGATTCATTCCCGGTTGTCTCAATCTCTTATTCGGTAGCAGCAATGTTTCCTCTTCTTCTCCAAATAGTGTATCGGTATTCTTCTTGGTGTCTCCATTTTCTGATGGCCATGGCTCCAGTTCCACAGTGGTATCCTCGTATATCATGGATTTAGTCCTGGGTAACAACGAACTGTTACTCTTCAGCTGAGATACGTTCTTGCCAGATCTATCGTTGATAGTAAACTGTAACAATCGATCGCGCAATGGTGTCATGTTGGGACGTCGTCTGTCATATATCGGAGGGATGGAGTCTATTATATCAGCAGACTTCCAAACGTTATTGGAATCTTCACTTATGTCCAGGTCGCGGATATTTAATAGTTTCATTCTTGGAATACTATCATGCAACGAGCGGTTTGTTACTTTATTTGCACTATACATTGGCTTGGTTTTTCTCTTCGATTTCATAGTCGGTGGATCGCTCTTAAGAAGGCTACTGTTACTCTTATTGCTCGTACTGGGAGTCAAACAAACACTCAGTGTGTCATGAACGTCTTCAAACTCAGTCATTGAATCAGAATAATCAGACAATGGATGCGATATCAGCAGAGGTTTGTTCAGGTACTTCGTCGTGTTCATAATATGATCGTCATTATTTTGTAACGTATCCTCATCTGATAATCTTCTTCTTTCTGAGCTCGTAGACAAGGACGGCAGTAAGTAATCTTTTTTCACATTGTAGTGATTATAATTATCTACATCGCTGCTAGTTCCTGGATTAGACCGTCTGATTTGCAATTTGAGTGAATTTAATGACGCGGTAACATTCTTAGAGTCCTCGAGTTCCTCTCTTAACAACATCGTCTCTCCCCCTTGTTACGAATATAAGTATATTTAAATAATGCTGATCACCCCCTAGTTCTGTGAACTTCTTGCTTCTCTTTGCTCTGCTTAAGTGGCGTTATTTTTACAATGGGGGGGTTCTTCTATATTGATCTTTAAAACTATCAAATTTTTAAAATTGAATGTGTCAAAAACAGCTCATCGCGTATTAAAAATATATTTGATGCAAGATTCCCCATATATATACCATAGGCCGTCACAAATTCTTCCAATAAATCGGATATTCTATAATGATATAAATATGAAAGCAGATATCTATATGTATTTGTATATAAGTGTATGTAATCGGAACTTACAAGAGCTGGTCCAACCTTTCTTTCCAGTGCAGGAATGGAGGGAGAAAAAAAAGTACGACTATGATGCGTTGCTTCAACAGTTATTCTGATCAAAAGATGGCAAAAATTGGGGAGTTGTTGGATTGACTGGTTGTGGTGGCGATGCAGTATTTGGTAACTTCATTTGTTGTTGGTGCATAGGTAGTGATACCATGGGCGATTGTTGCTGTTGTGGTATAGTAGCTTGTACAGCAGGCAAGAATGGCTGGCTTGGATGATTATCTGTCGGTTGTGCAGTTGTCTCATTATCAGCTGGTATCTGGTGGTGGCTCATGCATGATAGACTTGTAGCCTCTTGAGCAAATCGTTTCGCTCCTTCCTGGCGTTGTTTTTCTAATAGTCTTAATCTCTTTCTCTCCTCCTTTAACTTCTTCTTTCTCTCCTTTTCTTCCTGTTCTTTTCTTTCTTGTTCCTTCATTACTCTCAAATCTTCGGGGAAATTAGTCCTTAATTCAGTCTCCATTGCATTCATGCACCATCGGCAAATGAAGATGGAGGTTTGACCAAATGGCTTCCTTTTGTCAGTAGGTCTATTCGAATTACTTTTTGATAGTTCTGTATCAGGGTCATTGGTCCGTTTCCTGACAGATCTCCTACTCTCATGATTCTGCCCTAACAATACAACACCAAAGTCCTTTGAAGTGAAAATTTCGTTCCCGTTACCATGAGTTGATGATTCGGTGAGTAATTCAATAATATTGGTTGGCTGACAATCCCAATGTTGCCACCTATAACACATGTCACAACAGATAATTTGTTGGTTATTTATCAGAGATGAAATTCCATCATTTCCCTGATTAGACGGGATTAATATAGGTTCATTATTACAAACACATTGGAATTGACAATTCAAGTTATCAACTGTGTCTACATTTGGTTGGATGTCATATTGTCGTAAGCCGTCAAGCTCTTCTTGGGTAATGCAATATTCAACGGGGAGCTCCAAGATATTCTCAAAATCCAGTGACGAAGAAGAGACATCAGTATGAAGTGGAGTGGCGTCGATAATTTTCTTTTGATAATTTTCACCTTTTAGGTATACTTCATTAGTTACATCTATTTCATTCATTTCATTACGGTTATGAAATCTAATTAATTTATAATCTTGATCAAATTCTGACCAAATTCTGTTCCATATAGAGTTTTTTAAGAATTTATTGAATTTCAACAATGCTCTGTTCCGTTTATTTAAAAATTGTTCTCGTTGGTCTAATCTATCATACCATTCATTCTCTAATTCCTTTTTCTTTGTTTCTTCCTCCTTGGCGACTAACCGTGATGATCTCTTACGTTGAACTAATAAATGTTGAATAGATTTGGCCTTTTCCCTTTGAGAGATCAATTTAGCAGAGTGTATTTTATGATTTACTGTGTCAATTAGTAACTCTTGGTATCTTGACTTAATATAAGTACTTTTGGATTTCATGACCTGTGTCAGATTTTCTTCCCAAAATCCCACAAATGAATCCCAATCATCTGAAAGAATTTTGTAATTAATTGAAAATGAATCCAAATAATGGTCTATTTCTTGGGAATAATCTAGAGATATTAACTCATTGTCGCCAGTCTTGATGGAGCAATTCTTTAATTTAATTGGGATGATCAATTTTTCATCTAACGAAGAAGTTACTTCTTTTTGGATTAAGACACCCAAATTAGGTAAAATCAAAATTTCTCCATTTCCATCATCAGTCAACTGGAGTCTTTCCAATTCGAAAAGATTTAGATTTCCAACTAGATATTGTCTAAAATGGAAGTTCTTTCCTTCGATTAATCTAATAATACAATAAAAGACGGTAAATTTTTCCGGAATGGTCATCTTATTAAATATAAATGACGACTCGCTGAATTTACTGAAGTGGCTACTATATTTACAGTTGGTCAAATGATGCCAAATTGTCTTATCCCAATTTTTATCAGTAAATTCATTTAGCTTTTTCGGAGAAAGTAGTTGATTAATCAATTTCCACTTGATTTCTAAAAACATATTTTCAGTATTGTCCTCTTCACTATCCATATAATCGCTATCTTCGTTGATGAGATTGATCAAATCATACAAAAACAAAAATTCATCAAATTTTAATGACTTCCAATACAACTTCCCTGTGAATTGATTAATCTCAGCACTGAAATAAAAGCCATCATCCTGCAATATCTTCTGCGTGAAGTACGAATCGCAAACTTTATAAAGCCAATTTATGACGTATTGATAGTGCCAATTATATCTTAATGCGTTCACGTCACATTCATCTGGCCAGTTCAATGACTTATAGGGATCAGGTAGCTTATAATATGAATTCAACACATCCTCTGGAACATATTCCTCCCAATTGTCTCTTACGGCGGCACGTTTCGTCATAGTAGCACCGTATTGATTTAATGTTCGATTGTTCGCTTTGTTTTCCGCTATCTGTTCGTATCTATGTCAATTTTTAACCTATTCTTCTCGCTGAAAGCCCTCTGATCAGGTAAAACCTTGAGGTATAAATATATTCAACACACTTACTTGTAAATAACTACTTATCTGACGGATCTTTTGATGTTCACTGTATCTTTTCAATACTTAAACAACCATTACTGCGTTTATTAATAATTTTTGCTCTCTGAACAAGAAAAATTGAAATATGAAATTTGAAAACTTTTCTTTATTTATAAAAGGATAAACGTTACAAGAATTAGAGAAAAGGGACACACGGTTATCAGTACTATCAGGATATATAAAGCAGCGAAATGCCTGACACCAAGGATTATTTGGTGAACACGACGTTTCAAATGGGTGTAAAGAGCAATACACCCCGCGGCAATGATCAAGACAAACATGTATTACCGACACCTGAAAATTCACCAAATTATACGGCCCCTGCTACTTTGAGAATGATGGGCAGGCAACAACAGCAGACTGCAGCACAGACGCATCAGTCACATCAATCGCAAACGCAACAATCACATATACAGGCTTTGAATGCTCAGCAATCTCAACAACATCAATCTCAGCCGCATTCTGCCACCGATGCGTCATCCAACCAACAACCTAAACAATTCCATAGAAAATCTTTAGGGGATTGGGATTTTTTAGAAACTGTCGGTGCAGGTTCAATGGGGAAGGTGAAATTGGCCAAACATCATGTAACCAATGAGATCTGTGCAATTAAGATTGTCAATAGGGCAACAAAGGCCTATCTACATAAGGAACAATCGTTGCCACCCCCAAGCAATGAAAGAGAGATTTTAGAAAGACAAAAGAAATTGGAAAAAGAAATTTCCAGGGACAAACGAACCATAAGGGAGGCTTCATTGGGGCAAATTTTCTACCATCCGCATATTTGCAGATTGTTTGAGATATGTACAATGTCGAATCATTTCTATATGTTATTTGAATATGTTTCAGGTGGACAGTTGTTAGATTATATTATTCAACATGGATCTCTAAGAGAACATCATGCAAGAAAATTTGCTAGAGGTATATCAAGTGCGTTACAGTATTTACACGGTAATAATATAGTTCACAGAGATTTGAAGATTGAGAATATTATGATATCTGCTTCTGGAGAAATTAAGTTGATTGATTTCGGATTATCCAATATATATGATAAGAAAAAACAGCTAAATACATTTTGCGGTTCTTTGTATTTTGCAGCACCTGAATTATTAAAAGCGAATCCATATATCGGGCCTGAAGTAGATGTATGGTCATTTGGCGTAGTATTATATGTTTTAGTTTGTGGTAAAGTACCCTTCGACGACGAAAATTCAAGCATATTGCATGAGAAAATTAAAACAGGGAAGGTTGAGTATCCACAGTTTCTATCTATTGAAGTCATATCTCTTTTATCAAAAATGTTAGTAGTGAATCCCCTAAAACGTTGCTCTTTAAAGCAGGTTATTGAACACCCTTGGATGTTGAGAGGTTATGATTTCGCAGCCCCTTCATATATTCCTAATAGAATTCCATTGACTACAGAGATGATAGATGCTAATGTCTTGAGAGAAATGTTTAGGTTAGAATTTATTGAAGATATTGATGAAACAAAGAGACTATTGATAAAAATAATAAATGAAGAAGAATATATACATTTGTCACAACAATATTGGCATTATGTCTCAAACACCAAAATGCAAAACCAACAAGCTCAAAATCAAGTGTTTGATGATCCTACGAGAGCCTACAACCCCTTACTTTCAATATATTACTTAGTGGCAGAAATGCTAGCACGGAAGTTAGCTAAACTACAAAGAAGACAACAAGCTCAAGCGCAGGCGCAGGCGCAGGCTCAGGCTCAGACACAACCACAAGTTCAAAACAATAATCGAGCCCATTTAGAGAAGCCAATTGATCTCATTCCGAATAATAACACAATGTTGAAACCACAAACTATTCCACCTCCAAGAATAGAAACAAAAACTCCAGAGAGTGGTGGTGGTAATCAAGGTACCTTACCAAACTTAAATTCATTAAACAGCCCAGAAGTATTGAGGGAGTCAAACAGATCTCCGGTCAAGAATGAAGATAATAAAATGCATCCATCTGTACCATTAAATATAGCTGTCCCACCAAAACTATCTATTCCAGAGCAAGCACACACTTCGCCAACAACAAGGAAGAACCCTGATATGCATAATGAATTAAGCAATGCGCTAAATGCAAGTGTGGTGCAAAATGATTATCAACAAAGAGTAGTAACGCCTACCTCGTTGGACTCTCCTGATGCCAGTACTAAATTTAGTGGTATATTTAGAAAACTATCGCATGGTCGTCAAAAGAGTTCACAACCTGTAAATTCATTTAATCCTGTGTCACAGGAGACTCCACATATTCAAGTTCAGACTGTTCCAAACGCAACAGAAAAAAGAAATATAAAAACACATGCACGTACTGTTTCGGAATATGTACCACCTAATGTCAATATGCGTACATATGGAACAAGTAATCCTGTCCCTGCTACAGCTGCAAATAATTCATCTCCAGTGAGATCATCATCACAAAGGTACGGTAAGAATACATCGAATTTACCTGCGTTACCATTGAATGCTGAGCAACTAGTACAACAACAAAAGGAAAAAGAAAAGTTGCTGGAGAAGGAAATGAAAAATCTTAAAATGGGTGGTGCAGATGCCTCGAGTACTGCCATGCCATATGTAACAGTTTCTGGGGAATCAAAAGATGCCACTCTAGGAAGTACAACTATAATCTCCCAAGATGAAAATGACCCTCTACCCTTACTGTCGGTGCCAAAAGGAAGAAAGTTACATCCAAGTGCTAGGGCTAAGTCAGTGGGACATGCCAGACGTGAATCTTTAAAATTTATGAGACCTCCTGTACCCTTTAGTAATGACGATAGTACTGAAAATGAACATGAAGATCGTGGCTTCTTACAAAATATTGAGAGCAATAAATCTCAAAATTTGAGTACCAATATGCATATAAGTACGTCCAATTCAAAGGTTCCGACTATAAATGCTGATTTAGATGCAGCTGATAATATACCAGCTGTTATAACAACGATGGGTGAAGTTGAATTGACAGATGAAGAAATTTTGGAAGAAGCAGCAAAAGCACCTCCTGGTTCTATGCCATCCATTGACTATCCAAGATCATTGTTCTTAAAGGGATTCTTTTCTGTACAGACTACTTCTTCTAAGCCTTTACCTATTGTGCGTTATAAGATAATGTATGCATTAAGAAAAATGAACATTGAATTTAAGGAGGTTAAAGGTGGATTCATTTGTGTCCAACATTCGAGTGACAGGGCCAGTGTCCCATTGGATGGAGATACTCTGAGACAAACAGCTACTGTAGATGCACCATATACTCCTACTAGTCCAAGATTGGTAATATCTCAAAATTTGCAGGTGCCAAACATTGAAAATCCGTCCGCAGCTTATAAAGGTGCTGGATATTCAAATATATCAAGGCATAATTCGATACGAAGACAAGGATCCACCAAATTACATCAAGGCATGCCAGTTACCCCAACGGCAGATCATTCCAGGAATCTTTCAGTCAACACACCAACTATTGATTTTGGTGGGCATGCACGTCAAATAAGTATGTCTGATGACTTATCAGCAGCATCATTTGAGTATTTGAACCCTCAAGATGAAATTTTAACCAACTCGAAAGCATATGACATCAATAAAACAGATCAATACACTGGTGAAAACAAAAGGCAATCTATGTCTGAACCAAAGGAGAAGCCACCGCTTAAGTTTGAAATACATATAGTTAAGGTTCGTATAGTCGGATTGGCTGGTGTACACTTCAAGAAGGTGTCTGGGAATACGTGGCTATACAAGGAATTGGCCTCTCATATTTTGAAAGAATTGAACTTATAGAATGGACTTTCTACGAACTCATCTTTTTTCTATTTAATTTTTTAAGTTAGTTTTTTGTATTTACTTTCCATGCGTTTTTATAATATAACTTCATCTATTCGTGTCTACTTCTATATTTATACACTTGATGGTACGTCTCATGACATCCAGCAAGTTGAACTCAATCAAAAGGAAATGCTATGATAATTGGGACCTATATATATTAAGATATATGTCATTGAACGACCTTGTTAAAGTCTTTATTTGCTTATTGAATATGATTTTACTCTTGAGAAATAAAATGGCTTCTCATTTTTTAATGAGCATGGTGAGCGCTCACCTTCGGCATCAACCACTGCTGAATCTACCCATGTTAATCTATGAAATCTCTTATTACCTTGATGCTTAAGTAATAATTGTTCAATGAATGTATATTTTTCATTTGTTCTCGTTACAGTTATCTTATTAAAATCATCGATTAAATTCAATCGCCAGCGGCAAATGCTACTATCCTTTAAATTAGTATTCTCCTTATGAAACTGTTTTACTATTAATGACGGTTCATCTGTGGTAACCAATCTAAAGCAAGTTCCATCTTCATAAAATCTATAATACCTATAATAAGTAATCATGTGTACAGGATTCAATAATGATGACGAACCTTCATTATGTGCACCATATCTAATATAATTCACCACACTGATATAGACCCCTTCAAATTTAATATACGGTCTATTTTCTAGCATATGCTTATAATCGTCAGTACTCCATATTTCATTAACAAACTGGGAGACATTCAAATGATACTCGTCTTCTAAAGTTTGTTGAATATCTGTTTCATAATTCTGTTTGGAGTAAATATAATTAGCAAACGTTTTAAAAGAAGGTGAGTTTGTATGAAAACATAACTTATTAAAAGTTGAACACGTTAGGGACAAGTTGACCCAATCCTGCCCGGAGTTAGCAACGGTAAATTCTATAATCTTCCATAGGATGTCATTCGGCAACATATCCATGATCCAACAAGGGTCCTTACTCTCTTCATTTTCTATATTATCTGCCCTGCTTTGACGACCTCCTTCAGGAAGTGTCAAACTTTTCTTAAAATGTTCTTCCAGTTCTAGTTCCTTACGTATCTTGGTTCTATAGACGCTCTCTACATGTTCATACAACTTCAATGCACTCCTATAATACTTGATGGCATCACCCACCATACCCTGCTTTTCTTTAGCAGAACCTGTCTCCCATAATTCTATAGCCTGTTGAATCTTCGGGTCTGAAATATCATGGCTTGGTCTTTCGTCTCTAGTCATATTTTTGCGTTTTTATAAAATGCCTGTCTTATGTTTACTAATTCTTCATCGAATCTACTGGCTAACCCATTAGAGTATCAAGAATTTTTAACTTTATAATGTTAATTATTCTACTAAAATGTGTCTGGTGCCGCAGTTGATGGCAGATGGCATACACTTTCCCGTTCCTTTGTATTCTTCCGTAACTGAATTAACTGAAGACTGTCCTTATTATCTTTAAGTCATCGCTAAATGTGCATTTTTCAATTCTTCTTTATTCATCCAGGAGTATAAATCATCACGTGTGGATTAGTTTAAGACATTATCCACATTGATATCTCCGATTAAAGTATCAATCTCATTCAATAGCGTGAAGTCGAGTTTATATTCAAAGGAGAAGTCTGGACCATTGGTTAGGGATCCCAACAAGTCAATCGGTTCGGTGGAATTTACGTCGTTTTCGTTGTCTATGAACTTCTTAGCAATCTCGTAGTTTAATGTGGATGACTCTAGAAATTCCCAAAGTCGAGGGTATTTGGATTCTCTTAAGGATGTGGTGGATTTGATGCATTGTATGGATAGAATCGCACAATAGACCATGTATATGCTTGATTTTTCAAAAGTCTGGAACTGTTGGTTCCATACATTTATGAGCATATCGATTTCCTGAATACTGGACTGAACTAGTTCATGACTGTTTCCTAATTCATCTACAAAGGGTTTGTTATAAGATATGGCCAAAATATAATAATGAAACCAAACATAGGCAATCGTCGGTGTAAGCTCTTTCATATTTAGAATTGTTTCCTTGGACCAAAACAATTCCCCAGGTAAATTTTTTCTCCAGTTTAACAACTCTAAGTTAAACTTGATTAAATATTCTTTTCTGTTTATGGACGTTTGTTTTTGTTTAAATATCTTCGAAGCAAACAGTTCTGATATTCTTGATAAGATTATTAGTTTTTTAATGGGCATGGCTGTGGATAATATGGACTGAGGATCATAGATATATTCTTCAATCCCAGATTCAATCTCGGGCAATTCATCTGTTTCTGGAATAGTAGAATTGGACATTCTCAAGGTATTTGATCTACCAAATAGCACAGAAACTAAATGATCTACAATATAGCATCCCCAGTATATTCGACTTCTTACTTCGATGTCCAATTTGGATAATTTATCTTCGTAAACATTAGTCCAAGTATCAGGGTTCAAATGCAAACCAATTTCATGTGCTATTCTAAAAGCTAACCCCGATATATACCAAGCCATTGAATTTTCACCGTTGCCTATATCGTAAAAGGCTAAACACAATAGTGTTTGAATAAGAGCTAACTTGGAGGAGGATGTAGATTCGGTCAAAGAAGACATTTCTCCTCCATCCAATTGAAATATTTTATTCAATAACAGTTTTTTGGAGTGCTGGTAAAATGAATAAGACTGTTTATATAGATTGTGTCCTTTAGATGATAGTCTTGCCCCAAGCGCCGCTATAGCGTAGACTAACTCTTCGGAACAATAATAATCCTTAGTAGTAGTATCACCGAAAAATGCACTAAGGAAAGTTTCTCTGTGAATAAACAGAAAACTTCCAGGGTATAGCCATTTGAAAAATAATGACAGTGACTCTAAAATGACTGGTCGTCTAGCTAGATTTCTTAGTGAAAGTTGAGGTTGTTGTGACTGTGCACTATTTCTTGCTGAAGATAACTTTTTAATAGACAACGAATTGGACGGATAGATACTGTTAGTACCAGAACTCTTGATTAACTTTTCAGAAATTGAATCGATGCTTTCATCTTTTTTCAATGACGTTTCGAAATATTTATTCTCATTAATAGAAGATATTGGTGTGGGGGTGTGTGAATTGCTTACGGTTGTAGAATCTATCAGGTTCCCTTTTCTTATCTTCTTATCGCTATCGGTATTAGTTTGTTGTCTTAATGTTATGATAGTATCCTCTAACTGGGCTATACGATCTTCTAAAGAAAGCACATATGATGGAGAATATCTGGTACTTCTTCGGTCATAATCAGACTTGAGGCACGGAACGTTGGCTTTGACACAATTTGAACAAGGCGTATTCGAATCACACTTTCTCCTCTTACGTCTACAGTTCTCACAAGCTAACCTTTTGACTTTTTTAGGTTCATTTGGAGATTTAGACATTTCTTTCTTTACCATAGTCATCTCGTCAGAATTATTCGCAAGCCTAGACATAGAACATGGAAAAGCCAAAAAAATACAGATTATACCACTTTATTGTTAACAGTATCTGAAAATGTACATATATATAAGGTTTATGTGACTGTATAGATAGAGGTGAAACAAGATTACAGGTATCTATTTTGCTTTCTAAATTGGTACCAAATAAGTTGATTTCAGCAATTTTTAATGGTTCTCAGCAAAAAAAAAAAAACTATTGTAAGCTATTTCAGTAAATAAATACTAGTATAACAAGAATTGAAAATAAATAATATAATAATAATAAATAATAATTAAGTATATGGATATATTGAGGGAATCTACTCGGATAGAAACCCTACCAAGTATGAGGAGAAGAATTTGGGATTTTCAAGGAACAGATTATGACCAGCGTTGGGAACTTCTTGGAAATAGGCCCCAAGGAATTTGGAATCAATTTGTGTAGAACTATTTACCATATTTACCATTATATGGCCGGCGTCGCTGTTCATCCAATCACTGTCACCATATATAAGTCCCAGTTTTGATACCCTTAGTCTATGGACGTTATCAAGTATTGGGTCCCAAGGTAATAAATTCTTCCCAAATAAATGTGTGAAGGCAGAAACGTTTTCCTTGGCAAATGGTACCTTCCCTGCAAAGAAGATTTGATACAGATAATCTCTGTAAGTTTGTTCGGGTAAATGGCCGTATGAGGCATTTATGAATTTCAAGGCGAGTTTAGAGCCAACAGGTCCCATCCACCTTAAGACTGAAAACTGGTTTTCAAATAGGAAATTTGGAACTCTAAATTTCTTTTCGTAGTTTGGTTGACTTGGGTCTGTGTATTGTACATCGTATGATTGACCCTTGACGAGATTATTGTTGAGGGAACTAATATGACGCTCCACACCCAATGGCGAGACGAGACATAACCTGTCCACTGAGTCTGGGTACTTGATAGCGTATTTAAACGACAAATATCCACCAAATGAATGGCCCACCAAATTTATCTTGGGTAGATTATTTTCCTTCCTCCATAGTTCAATTTTGTCGATATAATAATCTTCGTACTGCTGTATATACTTCTTGCCGAGAATGGGGTCCATTTCTTGTAAAACTTTGACCTGGGAGTCATCTTGAGAGCGCTCCAGTTTGAGTGTTTGCCTTAGTTTCACACCATTGGAATCCACCTTGTTGATCAGTAAAGGCCGTGCTGTGGACAAGGCGTTTGCAGGCAAGTCAATGGCGTATAGGTCCTTGATGTGTCTTGACAATTTATTGAAAGTTCTGTAATAGGCCATTGACGAGGCGGCGTAACCGTGTATCAATAAGGTGGGGACCACTACGTCTGTGGCTTTCTCGTTGTGGAAATGCCACTGGTTGATTCCTGTGGCGGTTGAAATCGAGTTGTCCTTTGTCCCTTCCACCTGGACATGGTCCATGATCTGAAATTGCAACTGCGCAAGGTCTGGTTTAGGAGTGCAGACCGTGCTCTTCCATGTGTCTATCCAACTGGACATGCCGTGATTAATGAATGATGTGAGTCTGTAGTGATTGAGTTTATAGGTACTACTAATGAGTCTGGTAGCCATGGAACTTGATGCGAACTCATGGAAAGAAAGAAGTTTTCGATACGCTCGGTAGAAGCAAGGATATGTCTATATATATGTGTGTGAGAGTTTGTGTGAATAAAATGAAAGCCAAAGCAGGATATTGGGTGAACACCTCCACAAATAATAGACGGTAACCCTGCACAACAAAGCCATCCGGGCTCAACAAGTATTTCTTAGTTGAGTGTTTTTTTGTTTTTTCACTGTTATTTTTCCTGCTAGGCTCATCCTCATCCCCACAACCTCTCAATCAATTCTTGGTTGAGATGCTTGCAGAGGGCCTCGTTACGGATTACATAACGCCAGATCTTCGGATAAATATGAGATTTACACAAAAAAAATCAGTCGGATAAACTATAGTAAAACGAGACCTCGGCCGAGCACGCAAGTTGCCCTGCAGATTCCGTGGATCGGGTTCCGGCAGTGGCCGGAACCCGATCCACGGAATCAAAACCGAGGCCGAGAGCTTGGTTTTCCGAGGACTAAATCACATGACTCGGGCAAGGGTAAGAAGAGCGACGAACAACAAACGAATTGAGTGCTGAGCCAGAAAGAGATTGATGAAACGTTCTAGTGTTAAGCGCAGATCTGCACACCGATGGATTACTAGTGTCTCCAGCAACTGAATTTTTCTTTACTGGCGTGTTTGTGTTGCTGCTGTGCTTGTTGTGCGTGTCGTTGGAGCTGCGAGGAAAAATGGAACGTGTGATAGACGGCGGAATGGCCCAGTTCGATGCATCGCAAACTGTGTTACCTCCAGAGGCAGGGGACGTGCCCGACGACGTAGACAGCGGTATCGAAAGCAGCTCGGAAGAAAGCATAATAGAGGATGATATAGATGACCATCTGGACGCCCAGCTGCTGGACGCCCAGCTGCAATGGGAACAATCGCTCGATCAGCTGCACAAAGTGTTCAATTGGGTCCTATTGCCTCTGGTGGGGAAGTTCATGGGCAGGAGAGTTGCCCACAACATCTGGAGGCGCGTGATGGAGTACATGTACAGCTGAACGTTGCGTTCCTCTACGCTGCATGCGTCGTACTGACTGGCAGGTAGTGTTAGTGGGTGTCCAGAGACGTTACCCGGGTATGGAATCGGTGACTGAATGGAATTCTCGACATAGTGCGAAGAAAAATATGCAAGAAAAAAAAAAATAAGACTCATATGTTCAATGCATCATGTAGATTTGTATTTATTGACATTTCTGTACCGATAGTAACCATCTATATATCTATCTATCTAGCTAGTTAGCTTTGTGTGTGCATATATAATAGATAAGACATAGGGTTGCAAGGTGTTGCGGATATCGTTACGTTTCTACAAGCACACGATTCTTTTTTGGATTTCAATATTATATTATACTAGTTTAAACGGGAAAGTCACATCTAGGGATGGTTCCATTGCAAAAGGTCTCGATTCTTGGGAAAGACATTATTCATGTCGGTTATGATATACATTCTCACATAGTCAGCACTATTCTTGAGAGTTGTGTCTCTTCCACCTACGTAGTGATCTACGATAGCAATGTGGAAAGAGTGCCCTATCTACATCAATTGATGCAGGAATTCGAAAAAGAATTGCCAACCAGCTCACGTATATTGAAGTATGTGGTGAAACCGGGTGAAGCTAACAAGATCAGAGCTACAAAGGAACAGATCGAAGATTATTTATTATTAAACGGCTGCACACGTGATACCGTTATTATTGCCATTGGTGGTGGTATTATTGGTGATATGATTGGGTTTGTAGCTGCAACTTTCATGAGAGGTGTGCGTGTAGTCCAAATCCCAACTTCTTTGTTGGCAATGGTTGATTCCTCAATCGGTGGAAAGACTGCCGTGGACACACCATTGGGAAAGAATTTCATCGGAGCCTTTTGGCAACCACAATTCGTCTTGGTAGATATCAAGTGGTTGGAAACTTTGCCCAAGAGAGAATTTATCAATGGTATGGCCGAAGTCATCAAGACCGCATGCATCTGGAATGCTGAAGAATTTGAAAGATTGGAATCAAATGCTACACTATTTTTGGATGTAGTAAATAATACCAAGTTAGTACAACTCTCACATCATGGACAGACTTACCAATTGACCTCCACCGACATCCAATCCATGTTGGGGCATACTTACAAATTGGTATTGGAAAGTATTAAGGTTAAAGCCGAAGTGGTGTCATCTGATGAACGTGAATCAAGTTTAAGAAATTTATTGAACTTCGGTCACACTATAGGACACGCGTACGAGGCTATCTTGACTCCTCAAGCTCTACATGGGGAATGTGTTTCCTTCGGTATGATTAAGGAAGCTGAATTATCAAGATACCTAGGAATTCTTTCTCCAACACAGGTGGCTAGATTGGTAAAGATCCTAACTGCATACGGACTTCCAGTAGATCCTAAAGAAAAATGGTTTAAGGACTTAACACTTCAGAAGGAGACTCCAGTTGATACTCTCTTGGATAAAATGAGTATTGATAAAAAGAACGATGGTGCTAATAAAAAGTGTGTATTACTAGAGACCATCGGAAAATGTTACGGATCTTCAGCACATAAAGTTAATGATAATGATTTGAGATTCGTATTGACTGATGAAACGTTGGTTTATCCATTTACTAATATTGAAAAGAACCAAAACAAGACTATTGTTCCACCTGGATCTAAATCCATTTCAAATAGAGCCTTGATCTTAGCAGCATTGGGTGAAGGTACATGTAAAATTAAGAACTTATTACATTCAGATGATACCAAACACATGTTAACAGCTGTTCAACAATTAAAAGGGGCATCCATCTCTTGGGAAGACAACGGTGAAACTGTCGTTTTAGAAGGACATGGAGGTAAAACATTATCCTCTTGCTCTGAACCTTTGTATTTAGGTAATGCAGGTACTGCCTCAAGATTCTTAACTACCTTGGCTGCATTGGTTAACACGTCTTCTGAAAGTGACCACGTCATTTTAACAGGTAACTCAAGAATGCAACAACGGCCAATTGGTCCACTGGTTGATTCTTTGCGTGCTAATGGCATTCAAATTGATTATCTCAAATCTGAAGGTTCTTTACCTTTGAAGGTTAACACCGATTCTGTATTTAAGGGTGGGAGAATTGAATTAGCGGCCACTATCTCTTCTCAATACGTTTCTTCTATTTTGATGTGTTCACCATATGCAAAGGAACCTGTTACTCTAGCTTTAGTGGGAGGAAAACCAATCTCTCAACTATATGTTGATATGACCATTAAAATGATGGAAAAGTTTGGTATTAAAGTGGTAAAGTCCGAAACGGAAGAATACACCTACCATATTCCAAAGGGACATTACGTTAATCCTTCTGAATATGTTATTGAGAGTGATGCTTCCAGTGCTACATATCCTTTGGCATTTGCAGCTATGACGGGAACTACAGTTACTGTTCCAAATATTGGATATGAATCATTGCAGGGTGATGCCAGATTTGCTCGTGACGTTTTACAACCAATTGGTTGTAAAGTGGAACAATCAGCTTCCTCCACTACAGTCACTGGTCCTCCAGTAGGTACATTGAAACCATTGAAACATGTTGATATGGAACCAATGACAGATGCTTTCTTAACTGCTTGTGTTGTAGCAGCTATTTCCCACGATAATGATCCATCATCATCCAATACAACTACTATTGAGGGTATTGCCAACCAACGTGTTAAAGAATGTAATAGAATTGAGGCAATGGCCACGCAACTTGCCAAATTTGGTGTTAAAACAACAGAATTACCAGATGGTATTCAAGTCCATGGTTTAAACTCAATTGATGATTTGAAATGCCCCGTTGACGGAATTTGTACGTACGATGACCATCGTGTTGCCATGAGTTTCTCATTACTAGCAGGTGTCGTTAACTATAATACCAAAGGATCTAACGATTCAGTTCGTATTCTAGAAAGACATTGTACTGGGAAAACATGGCCAGGATGGTGGGATGTTTTGCATACTCAACTTGGAGCTAAATTAAATGGTGCTGAACCTCTGGCTAATGTAGCTTCTGCTAATTCTAAGAAAAGTATTGTGATCATTGGTATGAGAGCTGCTGGTAAGACCACCATTAGTAAATGGTGTTCCTCATTTATGGGCTATAAGTTGCTTGATTTGGATGTAGTTTTTGAACAACAATGTGAAGAGGGAAGTGTTAAAGAGTTTGTTGCAAAACATGGCTGGGAAAAATTCCGCCAAGAAGAAACAAGAATTTTTAATGAAGTAATTCAACAATATGGAGATTCAGGATACGTGATTTCGACCGGTGGTGGTATTGTTGAATCTGCTCCATCTAGAGAATCATTGAAGAGATTTGTAAGGAATAATGGTTTCGTTTTACATCTTCACAGAGATATCGAAGAAACTATAATGTTCTTGAATAGTGATCCTTCTAGACCAGCTTATGTGGAAGAAATTAGAGATGTCTGGGAAAGAAGAGAAAAGTGGTACAATGAATGTAGTAACTATACCTTTTTTGCTCCTCATTGCTCTAGTGAAACTCAATTCCAAACACTAAAGAGAACATTCAACAGATTTATTTCGAGAATCACAGGAGTAACTCCAATCTCTATTCCAAACAGAAGATCGGCATTTGTATGTTTGACTTTTGAAGATTTAGCTGACAAAATTGATTCTTTATCTTCTATTGTATATGGATGTGATGCCGTTGAGGTGAGAGTTGATCACTTAGCTCAACTTGATGCTGATTTTGTTACCAAGCAGTTATCTATCTTGAGAAATGCAGTGGATAGCTTACCAATCATTTTTACTGTCAGAACTAAAAAGCAAGGTGGTAAATTTGCTGATGATGACTATGAGACTTTGAGAGAGTTGTTCAATATTGCATTGAAGGCCGGTGTGGAATTTATTGATATAGAGTTAACATTACCAACCCATATTCAATACGAGGTATTAAATAACAAACGATTTACTAAAATAATTGGCTCTCACCATGACTTCAAAGGTGAATATCCATGGAACAGTACTGAATGGGAGAATAGATATAATCAAGCTTTAGCAATGGATGTGGATATTGTAAAGTTTGTTGGTACGGCGGGTGAGTTCCAAGATAACTTGGAGCTAGAGAAATTCAGATCAACTCATACCACTAAACCATTAATTGCTATTAATATGACCGAAACAGGACGAGTATCCAGAGTTTTGAATACCACTTTAACTCCAATCACTTCTAGTTTGTTGCCTAATGCAGCTGCGCCAGGACAATTAACTATTTCGGAGATTAATCAACTTTACAGTCAAATGGGAGGATTGCCTAAAAAGGAGTTATTTGTTGTAGGTACTCCTATTGAACATTCCAGATCGCCAATTCTTCATAACACTGGTTATCAAATATTAGGGTTGTCACATCATTTTGACAAATTTGAAACTGACTCAGCTGAAGAGGTTAAAACCAAATTATTAGATGGTAATGCCAAACTCGGTGGTCTAGCAGTTACAATTCCATTGAAATTGGATATCATCAAGTATATGACAGAATTAACCGACTCCGCAAAGATTATTGGTGCTGTAAATACAGTCATTCCACTTGGTGAAGGTAAATTCAGAGGTGATAATACAGATTGGTTAGGTATTCGTAATTCTTTGACTAGTAATGGTGTTCCAGAACATATTAACCAAATGAGCGGACTTGTAATTGGTGCTGGCGGTACTTCAAGGGCTGCTATTTATGCTTTGCATGATTTAGGATGTTCCAAGGTGTTCATGATCAACAGAACTAATGAAAAATTGCATGACATCAAGAAATCGTTCCCTGAATCATACGAAATTGAAGTCATTGAATCCATAGAAGAAATTGAATCCATTACCACTTCTGTTGGCGTTGCTGTTAGTTGTGTACCAGCTGACAAGCCTTTGGATACCACATTGTTGAGTAAATTAGAAAGATTCTTGCACAAGGGTGAAAGTACCGTTTTTGTTCCAACGTTACTTGATGCTGCATATAAGCCATCCTTAACACCAGTTATGAAGCTTGCTCACGATAAATACCACTGGCAGGTAGTACCCGGTGCACAAATGTTAGTCCACCAAGGTGTTGCTCAATTTGAACAATGGACCGGGTTTAAGGCCCCGTTCAATGCCATCTTCAATGCAGTAACTCAGGAATAACTCCCCACCTTAACTCTACCATTCTAGATGGAAGGGGACCTATTTGTTTCTAGCTGAATCATATATTATTTATGTTGTATATATCACCTGACTGTTGATATCGCTTAAGAGGCTCGCTTACGAGATCAAAATTAAATTGACCTCGGGATCTGAACTTTAAATATAAACTGAAGAATTGCATCATCGGCTGCCTTGGCTGCTGCAGTTAAATAATATCATCTGTAATTAGCTTAATAATTAAATTATATATCAATTAGAAGTAGAAAGCACCATACTCTTTTGTGCTTATAAGGAAAAAGTACCTTGTATAATTAATATTATAAAAGAAGAAGAAAAAGAATATAAAATATGGCATCAAGAAAGGTTGCAGTAATTACTGGTACTAATAGTAATTTAGGTTTGAATATAGCGTATCGTCTACTTGAAAGAGAGGAACCAGGCACAAGACTGACCATTGTGGTTACTTCTAGAACGTTGCCTAGAGTTAGAGAGGTTATTGATCAAATTAAAGATTATGTCAAGAACTTAGAGAATACACCGGAGGTTGACTTTGATTATCTGTTGATTGATTTCACAAACATGGTTAGTGTATTGAACGGTTATTATGATTTGAGTAATAAATATAAGGCAATTCACTATTTCTTTGTCAATGCAGCCCAAGGTGTGTATGATGGAATTGATTGGTTTGGTGCCGTTAAGGAAGTGCTATCCAATCCTTTGGAGGCTGTTACTAATCCAACATATAAGATACAAAGGGTTGGTGTCAAATCTGGAGATGGGATGGGTATGGTTTTCCAAGCAAATGTCTTTGGACCTTATTATTTAATTCAAAAAATATTGCCATTATTACAGGCCGGTTCAGCCAAAGTTGTATGGGTGTCTAGTATTATGTCTGCTCCAAAGTATCTCTCATTCCAGGATATGGAATTATTGCAAAGTGATTCCTCTTATGAAGGTTCCAAGAGATTAGTAGATTTATTACATTTAGCAACATATAAGGAATTGAAACAAATAGGCATATCACAATTTGTCGTTCAACCGGGTATCTTTACCAGTCATTCGTTTTTCAAATACTTGAACTTTTTCACTTATTTTGGAATGTTATTTTTATTCTACGTTGCTAGATGGTTAGGTTCTCCATGGCACAATATTGATGGTTATAAGGCAGCAAATGCACCAGTATATGTTGCAACTCTAATTAATACCAATTTTGAGGCACCAGATGTTAAGTACGGATCTGCTACATCGAGAGATGGTATGGAATATATAAAAACTTTGAATATTGATGAAACTGGTGCTTCTGATGTGTTGAATTATCTACAGAAAAAGAAAGAGGAATGGGATGAGAAATTGAAAGATCAAATTACCAATACCAGAGTCCCCATCTGAATTTGCGTTATTAATATTATCATTATGAACCGTTATATATGTATATGTATGCTTATGTATATAGTTTAAGGATCATTCCTTTTGCTGATTTTGAAATGACGGTTTCGAAGAGATGATGTTTTCTTCTTCAGTTCGTTTTTAATTCTAGATATTTCCTTCTGTTCATGTTGAAGGATAATATATTGTTGGTGTAAATCAGACCTCTCTAAAGTCTTTGTCAACTCATCATCATTCCAGAATTTCCTTAATGCATTAACTTCATGATTCAATACTTCATCGATTCTTCTTACATTTGGTCGTTGAGGAATATTATTTTCAGAAAATAAAACATTTAGATCATAAGTGGAACAGCCAGGAACATCAATCAACAATGAGCATTTTTTGTCACTAGGTTCTTCATCATTATTTTCCACATCGCAGCAAGACTCACTTCCACATTGTAAATGCAAATCTGGCCTAAATTCATCAAAATTTGTAGAGTGTGCGTTTCTGTGAAAGACTAGACAGTGTGATACACGTTCAGCTTGTTTCCATCTGCTAATTTTGCCTTCTTGAATCAGATTATTGGAGCAAAATGGTTTATAGTTGTATTCTGTGGAATTATCATTAACATAATCAGAGGCTTCATCTTCACCTGGAATTTCAATATCTTCCTCATCCTTAGACTCTTCCCCACCAGATGAAAATTTAATAATCGGTAGCGATAGCTTTGAAGGTTTTCGTAATGGTGATGTGAATGTATTTGCATTTATCGGAGGGCGGGACGTTCGCTTCAAAGACGGAGTGCGCCATTGCGGTAGTGCATTTAACTGAAATATTGAATTACTGCTATTAGATTCACTGTTATTACCCTGTTGTTGCATTTCAAGGGGCGCATGCGACATACGTCTATATTTGTTTTCTCGGTTCCAAAGCTTATGTTGTCTATTAAAATCGGTGTTTTTTTAACAATATATATTATATGGTAAGACACAAATTTTTTAGTTTTATATTATATATACATTCTAAAAATTACCTTCTAAACTAATCCACTCAGTGTCAATTTCTCCAGAAATGGTGATAAATCATCTTTTTGAACTTCGATAATTGAATTATCGAAATTATCGATCTTGACTTTTGCATCTGTTTGCATTGCAATTTGTTGAAATGCCATACTGAAATTGTTCAATAATGGTTTTGTAGTTAGTGATGATTTTAATCCACGAGGGTATCTTGGAGGGAGTCCTGCAACCAAATAAGTGTCTGTAGTGGCGTTGATGCATGCTAATACCATTGGTAGTAACTGTTTATCTTCTGCTTCCGAACAGCATTCGATTAACCAATTTCCTAATCTCAATAGCGTCAAGGGATTTCTGTATATCTCCAAATCCGGACCTTCTTGTAGAACACATAGTCTGTATATTCGCAAGTGTTTGATTAACTTCTTTTCGAGAATGGCTACACCTGTGTTGAATATTGCTCTTTGTAACTGTTGTGAATGTTGAATACCTAACTTCAAGATATTTGGTTTTTTATCATCTAGGGCATCCCAACTTATCCAGAAATTAGAAATCCATTTTTTGCGAGTTTGTATGGATATAATAGACTCTCCATTAACTATGGTATCATTCCCATGGTCGCCTTCGTTGTTGTTAGCAGTATTCATAGTGGACAAATCTGTATCCATAGAAAGTCCGACTTCTAATAATGCAGTCAATGCCTCAACAAAGTCACTAGCACTTATAGTACCTCTATATCCAAGAGTTCGTACAAATCCATCTCTAACTATATCCTGTAATCCATATCTATCGAGGTGTTTATCAAATATAATCTTTAATTCTCTCTTTATTGATTGATCCATGTACAGCCAACTTTCTTGAGCAGTATTCAGTGGAATCCCCATTCGTGCAAACATTTTATGTAATCTCTTCCTACCATTTTCATTCCATATAGATAATTTCGCATTCACAAAATTTGAGTAATAGAAACTATCATACAATGAAGAATGTCTTAATAAAAATAAATAGTAATCTGGTTGAAGTTCTAACGTTAATGTATCGGGAGTCTTTGCAGTTGCATTATTGGATGGGGACAATCTCTTGGTTTCATCTTGTAATAAGGGAAATAAACGATTATAAACCTGAGAATAGCTTGTATCTAACGAAGTTGCTCCAAGAATAGTCAACCATAAATATTGTAAATTTACAGCCCCAATTGATGATATTAATGAATAAACTTGGGCTGAAATAGAAGTTGCTATCGTAGTTCCTTGCAAATAGTAATCTTCTATTATTTGTTCGTATTGATGTAGTAACTGCCTTTTATGTTTCTTGGAGGATTTTTCTGAATTTGCAGGGCTATCAGGTTTTCTTTTCTTGGGGATCTCATCACCGTCGTCGTCGTTATTATCTTCTTCTTCTTCTTCCCCTTCTTCTTCTTCCTCGGAAGTTGAACCATCCTCTAGCGACTCATGTTCAATTCTTAACAGGTTCAAATAGGCATCACGCGGTTCATCTAAGGATTCTTCGACTGAACCATCGTCAAAGCATCGGATAATTTCAGAACTGAATAAATTATCTAAATTCCATGGTCTGTGGGCGTCCAATACATAAATATCTCTCCTAAATTCTCTCCTCTTTGTATCATCTGTAGACTCGATCAAATAGTCATCTGGGTTGATCTCTAAAAAAGTTTCTAGATCTATTATCCCACCAAAACCTATCATCATTACACTATTTATAATTTCATCTAAATGTAAAAAGTGAGACTTCAATTCAGTATATCCGAAAACTGGGATGATTTGTAATTGAATCAACTGTTTTTTAAACAATATGGAAAGCATTTTCGTTGCACACAGTGCGTCAATATTGAGGCATGATGTGAATATCACTAACTGACATGAAGGATTATTTGATGTTTTCAACAAAATACGGTGATATGCTTGATCAAATTCATTGACATTATAATACATGATATGACGAGTTGTTACAATCACCCAAACTCGAGGCACAATACACTTAACTTATTTTCTATTCGATTTTAATTTGTAGATCTCTGTATATAAGTTGTTATAAAATGTTTAACTCGATGACATTTTTATCACAATAGACACGAAAACACGAAACAGGCTTACGATGTTTGCAGACATCAAAAAAATAAAAATATTCGATATAGCGATTGATTAGCCTTGCTAATTATGGTATTATATACCAAGTAGTGCCATTGATCTTGTAGTTTCTATACGTCTAAGCAAATTGGTGTTTATGGTAGCGCCGTGTGTATTTTTATTAATGTATTTCATTCTTAATTTGAACAACTCATACCTATTTTAGAACTATGGAACAAGACTCTTCTACAAAATGGAAGCTTTGTTGAACACAGAAGGTCGGCAATAGCAAGGAAACGTGTGGAAAATGAACTGGTTAATTGGATTAATCTTATTCTTATGTAATGTCGAGGCGTTTATGTTTAATTTCCAAGGACAGCAACAACAGCAGCAACAGAGAGAACAGACCTATGAAGAAAAGGTTTTAACTAGTGAATGTCAGGGTTATTTATGTCCAGTCACTCTACATTGTGTAAAAAGTTATATTGACTGTCCTTGTCCCTTCCCAAGTTCACAGTTAAAATGTATTTTACCATCCAAAAAGGACTACATATGTATATCAAAACCAGCTACTAATGATCCAGCCTTGAATGCCGGGTATGATGATCCTGTATTAGGTCCAAAGCAATCAGTTAAAGGTATAAGAGACTGTGGGTGGGTGGCAAGTGCATATAAGGAGTCTATTTAATATTATTATAATATTAAATAGATCTTATGTAAATATACATAGATAATAGACAAAAAAATTCAATCTCGATTCTTCCCTGGTATCCATCTCTTATAGACGACTTCACCGATTTGACAGATAGAGAATACTTTTTCGTATTGATTCGTATTCCATAACTCCATTAGTCGATCCATTGAACATAATATTTCTACAAAACAGAATATTAGTGTCTTGTTAGCACCGTTGACCACTCTAGCAGCTGAAGAGTACCAGGTATACTCTTTGGAGGTGTGGGAATCTAGTACAATGATACCAAATTCTGCATGCTGAAAAGGTGGCCCTCTCTTGTATAGTAAATAATCACAGCCAAATTTGATTCCCGATCGCACACACCAACCATGGGATCTATAATGATGATATGCAGCATATTGTAATATGAAAGTATAAATCTCATTTGCGGTGGCATTGGAAAAGAGGTTAGAGATAAACTGGTTTGGTGATATGGATAAAATAGGCAATGCTAAAGTTAAGAACATTCCTTCTACTGGTGAGAGTTCATAATTCTCCAAAACTAAATCTTCTTCCGCTGGGGAAATCTTATTCCCTACTGAAGAAATTGGAATATTTAACTTGGTTGCTTTCATTGCACGCAGTTGTATTCTCTCTCGTTCCAGTAGCTCCCGTTCTTCTTCTAAAGTCCCACCTCTCTGTCGTAATTGCACCAATAACCCATCAATTCGTTCACGTTCTTGCTTGAATTGTTGTCTTTGTGCACGTCTAGATGAAGTGATCTTTTCTAATGGTACGCTATTGTCATTGTCCGTAATTGGACGTTGTCTCTTATTCCATGTTGGTTCACTCCGAGACAACTGACCTTTCCCAAAGAATCCATTATCCCATAAGTAGAGCATGTCGTCCTCATCTTGAATTAGTAGGTGTTTATCTCTATCACCTTTAATAATTACATCTATCTTTGGTGGCTTGGGTTGTATGCTCTTATAATAACTATAGGTCCAATAAATCCATGAGATTGGATTGTGAACTGTTATATCAGGCAAGGACTCTGTAATGGGATGTTGTGGTAATGGATGTTTGTACCGTACTCCTAACGGTTTGGTCTTTCCCATTATATTCTTTGTTAGTGATCTAATGCTTGTTTTGCGTATGTGTGTTTCTCTTTGTTCTGCCGTATAGAGTACTAGAGGAGGACTCTTTAAATTTGTTCGAGTTTACATCACTCTATCTACAAAATTGACATTAATAAGATTAGTGCAAGTACATAAAGAGAGAGAAGTATATATATATAAAATCAGATACCGTTGTAGTCTATTGAGAAATCGTTGTGCCCACATTGACTTTTTAGATCTTCGAGCAAACATTAACAAATTATCATCATATAAAAATATATCATTTACGAAATAGCAATTATGAACAGATTCGATAATACAATGAACACATATTGGTATTAATCATATCTGTTAATAATTGTGCTTACTGCCCTGTTTCTAACATCATTAACTAAGAAGTTAAGAGTGTTGTTTAAAAGTTCAAGAGTGTTCTCACAGCTCATCGCATTTTTATAGTGAAAATTTTTTTTCTAAGGTTCCATGGGACGACCGTGTGCCCAAAAAAATAAAATGTCACAAAATAGAATACAATAAAAATACATTTTAATATACAAAAAATACTCAGTTATAACATATATAAATATAGGAATAGCTATGTTATAATGAGGTAATTCACTTACAATTATGTTGAAGCCATGTCTGAGAAGTATTGGCGTAAAATCATTGATAACATTTCTGGCAATTCCGTAATGTCGTGGACAACAACATAGAACTCAAATGGGAATGTGTCTAAATATTTAGTAATTTGTAATTTCAAATTTCCACTAGCATCCGGTACATAGTTCACTTGACTCATGTCCAGAATAGATTCATTGGAGCTGATACCGTCAATAATAACAAATACAAGCATAATTTTGTTTTCTCTCGCACGACGAACTAGTCTCTGCACAGTCTCATGGTTTTCACACAACCCATCAGAAATGACAATTTCTAATTTCCATTGATCATTTTGCGCCAATGCACTAGCCCTTTCAAAAATTCTTATCGATTCACCGACTAGCCTTGTCACATCGGTCTTGGCCTCTTGGAAACCAAACCATTGGAATGCCTTCGCACCTGAGTCATTACCAAATGTCTGAGTGAACGAATGGACTTCTTTCGTGTATTCACCAAACTTTACAATCGATAAATCTCCGGATTCTAACTGGTTCAATGTCTTAGAAACAAGACATAAACTATCAAACGCCAATTTTGAGCAATTCGATTCGCTCATAGATTTAGAGTCGTCAATTGCAATCATGATCTGATACTGACGTTTACTTGGTTTCGTTCTTCTTAACCAAATTTTGTCCTTACGGAATTGTGATGCGATATATGGAATAATTCTCTTCATATTCAATCTCTTACCTGACTTGTAATCACCCCTTAACTTCGTTGCCAATGTTGGTTCAAGAATTAAACGCAGCTGTTCTCCAAGTCTTGAAGAAAGTTCTGCCGTAGATACACTACTTTGTCTCCATAATTCACGGGATTCATCGATTGATCTAAAAGGTTCGTCTTCCAAATCATGTATTTTAGTTTCTTTGTCGATTTTTTCCATTAAATCATCCAACTCATCTTCTTTATCTCTTGCATTCAGTATCTCATCCATAGCAAATCCTTCATCAAAAGCATTCATATTATTAGACTCACTCATCAATGCACTCTTCTTCTCACCGATTTCGTTGGATTCCTTTTGGCCATCAGCGAGGTCATCAAGAGGTTCTTCGTGATTGGTTAT
Source organism: Cylindricascospora bacillispora (assembly GCA_030573655.1). Classification (NCBI taxonomy): domain Eukaryota; kingdom Fungi; phylum Ascomycota; class Saccharomycetes; order Saccharomycetales; family Saccharomycetaceae; genus Cylindricascospora; species Cylindricascospora bacillispora. Next base: position 25,828 of record JAJMDR010000009.1, on the reverse strand, counting down.
ATCATTCATTTCTAAGTCATCCTCTCTCTCATTTGAAACCTCTTCTTCATATTCCTGTTTATTTTCCTCTTCTTCATCAATAGCCATGTTCTCATTTATTGATTGTATTTGATCCTGCTTAGCCGAACCAAGAGCTTGTGTTTGATTGTCATCATTTGCACCATCCAAATGTTCAAATTCATCAGGGCGTTGGTTTGATGAATCGTTTGCCTCGTTGCTTTGATCATCAGCATTTGAAGCTTCCTTTATTTCTTGGCGACGTTTATGATATTCTTTTAAGCTATCTCCTAATTCTTGTAACGTTTGTTTGGCTTCTTCTCTGGATAATTCATTATTCAAGGAGTCTTCTTTCTGGTCTTCCTCTTTTTGGTTCATAGTCTTTCCAGAACTTCCAATATTATCTTGTTCTTCATCATCCTTTGTATCAGCACCTTCACCTTTCGAACCTGAAGTTTGTTGAACAGTTGCATCTACTGTATCTGCTTCGTTTTCTAATTGGTTTTCTAGACCATCGACTGTTTCAGTGTTCATAGCAGCTTCTGTTCCCCCGCTCTCTTTGGATTCCTGCTCAAGTAACTCTTCTTCCTCTTCTTTATTATTTTGTTCGTTTTCAGACTCATCGAGTTCTTCAGAATTTTGTTCACCGTCAAAAGCAGGTTCTTCATTAACTTCAGTTTCATCAATATCCATCGTGTTTTCTTCTTCTTCTTCTTCTTCTTTCTCTTCTTCGTTGTCAATATCTTCAGCAAAATCATCCGCTTGATGTTGTTCACTTTCTGATTCTAAATTCATTTGGTCTTCATCTAATTCGTCATTGAATGCATCAGATTGATCAACTTGCTCATCGTCTTCCTGATTATCATCAGAATCCAAGTTCATATCTTCTGGAAGATCCATAGTTTCTACGTTTGGTACATTGTTTTCAAGTTGTTCTCCTTCTTCGTCAACAATTTCATCTTCTTGTTCTCCAATATCATCCTCTGACGCAGCATCATCGTCATTTTCCTTTTGTGTGTCAGCATCATCTTCTGAGTTTTCGTCTTTGTCTTCTTCTAAAGGAGCACCTTCGTCAACTTGTTTGTCTTCTTCTTTCTTACTATTCTCACCACTATCCAAATCATTATTATCATCATTACCAGCCTGTACATCATTGTCATCTGCACGATTATTCATATTTTCGTCAGTCTCTTTGGTTTTAGAATCATTATCTCCTTGTTCGTCCCACATTTTTTCGTCGATAGCATTTGGATCATTGTCCTCAAGATCGTCAACTTCCTCGTCTAAATCATTCTCCTCTTCATCTAAATCGCCATCATCCTCCTGTTCATCGTTTGATATATCTTCTAATTCTCCTGCCATGTCCCCCTCCATATCCACAGCATTATCTTCTTCGTCATCGTCCCTATCATCTTTGTCTTGTTGTTCGTCATTCTTTTGTTGAGCATCCTCCGTTAAATCTTCATCCTGCTCGATATTCTTACTATTATTCTGAGCACCTTCACCATCACCAAGACCCGTCCCTTCATGAAGGTTGGCATCGTCTTTCTCCTCAGATGGAGGCTCTGGAGAACAAAATCCGTCTTTTGCTAAGTTATATAAGATGGTGCTCAAGATATATGAACCGTGACTTGTATTCATGTAAAAGGATCTTGATTTTTCTAACAAAGAACTTAAAACGTCATAATATCTGTTAAGAATTGGTAGAGAAAATTTAATTAACGCTTTAGTTAGAATTGACATTTCTTTCGAGATATCAGTTGTGTTAACCAATCTAACAATCCTATTCAAATGTTTTAAGACAGGTGAAGAATTCAGAATTTTAACTTTAGAAAACAATACTTGAGAAGAAATGGAAAACCATCCATCCGTTTCTTCATCCACTGAATCAACTCCCGTTTCCATCAGTTTTTGAAAGGTTATCATAATAGATGTGCATGCTCTTCTGAATAACTCGTCAGTCTGAGAAATATCATATTCCATTGAACTAACATCAGAATTTTTGGGTATAAGCATTTCATTGATCCATAATAGCAATGTATCATAGACGAAAAACTCTGGCGTCTCATGGTGTTCCTTGAATTTCTGAATAATATGAGCTAAGAAAACATTGAATTCGCTGAGTAATTCTTCGGCATCCTCATCATTTACATTGATTTCTTTTGATCTAGTGCTAAAAGCTTCTACTCTCTTTTTAATATCAGAAAGTATTGGTGATGGTGCCGTTTTAGATGAATTTTGTTGGATAACACCAATTGTCGATAGACCATAGTCTAGAAGTTTAGGAAACCACTGACAAAACAAAGATAATTGATTTATACTTGTGGCCAAAGAGGTAGATTTAATTGCACCTCTGCATGAGGATATAGCTGTTAGTTCAGAATATACTTCACTGAATCTTTCAAGGTTGGTTGCTAATTTAGATAATGGTTTTCTTACAGTTATCAAAGTAAAGATTAGACTTTCAGCCATTGCAAGACCTCTTTCGATACTTGCTAGAGGAATATCAGTTGCTGGATTGGCAGCAGTCGATCTTAATCTTGGCAATAAATCTAGGATTCTCAAAAAGTAGATATCCAAAGATGATAGAAGTTCGCTCTTAAATGCCTCCGCATTGGTCAGAATGAATGTAGTAGAAGATTGTACTTTTTTGATATCTTCTCTAAATCCCGTCTTTAGTCCAATTCTTCGTAATTCCTTCAAGGCATCACTCAATAGTTTGGACTTTTGTGTCTTCAAATATGCGAGTTTCTTTTTCACTTGTTTTGTGTATACGCCTGGAGTTTCTTTACGCAGTTCAGCAGCTTCATTTGCATAATCTTTAGCCAGCTCTGAAATATTGGGGAATTTTTGTGCTGATATACTATCGTTATAAGTGGACATTCTCTTTACAATATTATCAACATTCCTTAGGATAGCCGATCTAGTATCCCAACTTGGTATACTTGTGACAAGATCCTTTGACTTGGCGAAACCATTTTCATCATAACCCAAAGTCTTCAATGGGGTCAAGGTATAATGAACGTTCTCTGCGTATGGTAGACCACCCTGAATTGAATTGGACATTTCTACGGCCAAGAGCGCACGATATTTACGAACCACTTTGTACAGGCTATTGTGGGAGCGACGGGAACTTTGTTTTAACGCATCAATATTAACGTCCTTCCAACTAGCTAACAATATGACATCATTGATTTCTTTCTCTAACTCTTTCTTTCTCTTAGCCAAATTGTCAAAAGTGAAGGAAGAGAATTGTTTGTAGAATTTGAGAACATTCGTCACTGCCTGTGCAACATTTGTCGCTGATAGACCCAATTCATTTAAATGGTTTAGGAATGCTTCAACTAATCTAATTCTTTGAGGAAACTCACCAACAGAACTCTTGGAAAAGAATACACTCAACGCAGAAACTAAAGTCGTTTGATCTTGAGTTTCATTTGAAAGTACAGGTAATATTAATAACTCATATAGATGGAACCACCACTTCCCAACCCTTTTTTTAGCAGCTTCGTCCTCAGCTATGAATAGACCCTTCCAGGTATGTAATTCTAGCTTTCTCCATGAAACCAATAAATCCGTGATTCTTTTGATATGCAATTGTAACGATACTGCAGATGCCGCATACTTCTCCCACTCTACAACAAATGTGTATAATTGTTCAATTTTTTGTATTTGTCTAGCAATTGGTGTTGAGGCTGGGAAGCTTAAGAATTCTTTGCAAATACGGAAAATATCATTCAATGTAGCATGCTCAGGCCATTCCTGTAATAACTGATAAGTAGTTGTTTGTACCATATCAACGATTTGTACGACTTTTTGGAATTCAGAGGCAGAAGAGTCCTTATAAAAGTTGAAATTGTCCATAGGAACAGAGAACGAATTGAGACCTTGAGAAAGTTTGTTGACGACAAAAGATAGGTTTCCCTCTCTCAAACGAGTATCCTGGAATTCTTTTGACTCAATCAATATTTCTGAAATTTCAGACCCGTCTAAAACAAGTTGTAATATTGCAGAATCACTATCCTCAAAGATGGAAATGTAAGATTCAGATATTTTGCTGTAAATATCTTCAAATGAATCATTTTTGCTAGCTAGGTTCAGGGATTCTAAGGTTACAACGTCTTCGTAATCTGGGAATAACCTCTTGAACTCTGCATCTTCATCATTTTCGGTACCTTGGTATTTATAAGTACTTGCTTGTTCCTGTTGCCTTGTTTCTTCTCTGAGTGACCGTAATGACCATCTCGAATATATTATGGTTAGAATGCTAGAAAATGTGGAATCCAACAAATAATTATTATTATGTAACTTCATCAACTTTAAGTAGTATACTGCAATATTTTCTGGTGATGTTGATTCAACTGGATATTTTTTCAGTAATCTCTTCATTTCCTCATGAATGTTGTTGATTTTTTTTGGTTGTATAATTTCTAATGGGTTAACAGGCCATAATGAAGAAATAGAATATGATTTCTTGGAGTTCTGTTTTGTATTAGCCAAAATATCAAAACCAAATTTCATAGCATAAATGTATCCAGATAGAATCTCATTAAGATCAGCGTAAACTGTGTAACCCTTATCTAACTTGTCGAGGAATTGAGAACTGTTTTGACAAAATACTTCTAAACGTTTAAAAGTCATTTCTCTTGAGTCGTTAATGGAGTTCAAAAGTTCATTAACGAATTCAAAATTTGCCGTTGAGCGAACAAAGATAATCCATTCGTCGAAAAGATTGTCAACAGGGGTGCCTGGACGATAAACTCTAGGTTTCTCTGGGGCGTCTGTAGTTTTGACAGGTATAATGCGTTCTTCCAAGAGTAACATTTTTTCACCACTCGTAACTTCCCGAATATTCTTCCAATTCGAAATTAAGTCATCAGAGAAATCTTTTAGCTTGAGAAATACGTCATAAACAACATAATCATGAATTGCAGGGTCTAGTGGCTGACTAGGAACATATAATGAAATAAGAGCCACACCAAAGTATACCCAGGCTCGTCCCAAAGAATCAGCACATAAGTCTGTCTGAATTAGATTGACAGCAGGATATAAATATTGCTGGAAGATTTCAGTGAAGTGACTTTCTGCTTCTTGCAATACATTGGATGTTGTGTTATCATTGAATTCTTCGACTGTAAAGCCTATATGTGAGTTCACAATAGCCTTTATCCAATTAACTAGTAGATTGCTGAAATGTTGTAATTGATCGCGCAACAAATATTTAGCAGCATTAATAGTAGAATTTAGTAACATTTTTCCATCTGATGCGGTTTGGCTTATATGACTTCCAGGATAATTCTTAAAATTATTAATCTTAAGAATAATGTTCTCAAAATAAGTAGAATCAAATAATGTATACGTAGTAGAAATAAACTTCCCATTCACTTTTGACCATAAAAGCTGAAATACGTCGGGGTAACTATTATTATTGGTCGAAAGTTGAGATAGCTTTTCTGTAGTGACAGAAGTTAATGGCGCTATGGCATCAAGGATACATTTCTGGGAGTTGTCAGCTGAATAAACGAATTTAACAAGTATGTTGAATTCGTCCTTGAACGGATGGATTCTTTTATTTAGGAATTTGTGTGAGACATCTTCCAGTTTTTGGATACCAAGCTCCAATTGTAACATTAGAGAGGAAAAGTCGGAGAAATTGTCACTAATAATGTCCTTTTGAAGAAGTACAAAAATAGATCTAAGAGTGTGAATAGATTCATATGATTCAGAAAATTGTAATTTCATCACGTCGTCAGAGCGTTTAGATAATTCGTTTAAATCAGTAAACAATTTCCATCCTTCAGCAGAAACTGGGAAATTCTGTCTGAAAGTTTCCCAAAGGGTAGTAAGGGATTTTCCACTAGTCAAGGTTATATTGTTTTTGAAGGTTTGCATTACAGTTTGGATATTAGAAACAGATATACCTTGTCTTTCGGCATCTTGACACCAATCTTCCAGTAGCCCTTGAAATACTCTTAAACGAGCTTCGTCCTTTCTCGATGTGGAGTTAATAATACTGGAAATTATTGACAAACACTTGAATATATGTGGAAAAACAGCTGTACTTTCGACCAAAGAGGAATTGGAGATAAAGTTAAAAATGGCACTAGACAGGCGATACAATATAGTAAAAATCGGTATTCTAGGAGGTGACTTCAGGCGACGACCTTGCTCATAGGCGGCAGACTGTTGCAGATAGGTCAGTTTTTCTAGGGAAACATGTAAAGACGATTCTTTAATATCATTTAACTTAATGTCTATTTCGTAAAGAAGAGAGATAGAAGAAAAAACGTAGATCAGGTTTGTTTGATTTTCCCGTCCATCTGTAATAAAGCGCAATTTATACGTGTTTAGTAAGGGCTGCAAAAATTGTTCTGATATTGTCTTCGAGGTTGATTCATTGGATGAGTATAAATCATTTACCTTATTTATGACACCTGTTGAGTTCAAGAAATTAATAAAGGCAGGAATGTCTTGAATTGGTAGTTTATCATTGTCCCAAAAAGGGTTTAAGTTCTCAGCCCAACTTTCCAATTGTGATAACAAGTTAATGGGTATTATACCAGTTACAGCAGATAAATTTGCTTTAGAAGTTGCATTATTTATTGTGTCGTGGACTTGGCCTAGATGATAGGGGTTACTGAGCCATAATGGAAGAAATGGTCTCAGAGATACTTTAGAAGTATTAGAAGAGATGCTTAACATTCTCAAATCTTCAATTTTCGAAAAATCGCGGGCGTGATTAACAGTGCTGTCACCAAATAATGATAGACGATCAAACTTAGTACACCGTTCACTTAAGTCTTCCATGTATATCTCTATACCTCTATTTCTCATCGCTCTAGATAGTTCGCCATACTTGGGATCAACCGTTAAAAAAAGTCTGAAATCTGGATGGGCCTTCAATAGACGTGGAGAACCGTCCTTTTGACTACACTCATTGATTAATAAAGATCCGTTAGTTTCAAGCAGAGAGTTTAGTCGATCTAAAACTGAAGGTGAACATAAATTTGCATTGTCCAATACTAGCCAATCACCCTGTTCGACAGCCCTAACTAACATACCATCAAACCATTCAAAACGAACAGATTTTTCATTCTCCAGAACGTTTGTAAGGGTTTCAATTTTCTGGGCCAGCTCACCAACAACAGAGTTTTCTGACAAAAATTGGAAAGCATTATAAAATAAACTGGTAAATACAGAATAATTTTCAGGTGTTACCAGATTCTTGTTGCAGAAATTAAATAGACTTAATGCAGTTTTCACAGCAACTGGATCGATGTCAGAAAGACACATATTAATAGTCAGAAGCTCCCTAAAAATGGTTATAGTATCTTCAACAACATAGGATATTTTTCTTGTAAGATCAACTTGTTCATAACCACCAAGGATGTCCATACTATCAATGTCGTTATTCATAGGAAACACGGATATTTTCTTACCAATTAGTATAGCTAAAAATCTTATTAAATCAGTCTTCCCTGAATTCGTAGGACCAACTAGAATCAAAGGCCAATTATTTTTTATACAACGTAAGGCAGATTCATATATGTGGAAATTACACTGAAGTGGGAACAAATGTTCAATAGTTGGAAATTTATAAGTAGGGTTTCTGGATATTATTTCTCCATTAACTTGGAGTATTTCAGGTGTTATTTTATAGAAATCTGCGTCAATACTGTAATCACCAAATATGTTTTTAATTAACAGTTCAGCACGTTCTCGATCTTTTTGAGTTCTGAATCTTTGGGTAACAATAATATTAATAAAATCGAATACCTGTTGTTTGCCGAAAATGGACTTATTATTCATTAATGTCAACCATCTTAAAGTATCTCTTAAATTAAATTCCCAAGGGTTCCCAACTCCGCCCCATAATTTCTTTTTAACAACTTGGTCCTCTAGTGTTGAAATTAACTCTATGACTTTAGAAGATAGACTCGATTCGATTTCAGGATAAATATAGTTTGCTATCATTTGCAAATCGTTTGAGGTAAGCATGTCAATGTAAACAACACTGAAACGATTGACAAAAGATTTCGGTAAGCCTTTTCTACCACCACCCTGATATTGTGGATTTTGAGCAGCAAAAACCTTGAACTCAGGATGACGTTTAAATGATTTATCTAGTTCAGGAATATATGCCTCACCACGATGATCAAGACAGGCATTAAGACCTTCAAGTACTGATTGTGATGCTAAGTTCATTTCATCAAGTAAAACCCAGTGCCCCTCTTGCATAGCCCTTAAAAACGGTGCATCTCTCCACACAAACTCTCCACTGTTTTCACCAGGAGTGTCAGAACCAAATAAGTCAATAAGATCTGTTTGTTCTGATAAATTGATACGAGTTAATTCATTCCCAGTAATATCAGCTAATGCAGTGATCAAACTGGTTTTACCAACACCAGGACTACCTTCAAGAAGAATAGGCTTCAAAAGTTGCATTGCTCTTACTACCTTCATTAGATTGATGGTTGTGGTAGGTGCATGCCAATTGAAGGAGACCATTTCGTTCCTCTTCAAGTTAACCCTTGGCAGTTCAAAAAATCCAATTATTAGTTTGTCTTTTTCAACAACTACATTGAGATTAGTTGTCATATAGACATCTAGCGATGTTTCTGTAAATTCAGAAAGCTTTTCTACACACTCTTTCTTTAGTTCATTTAATTGGTCCTCATTTTCAGCAAGGTATGCAGTATTGTTTGTGCCTAAGGCATCTATAAAGACCATTAGGGCTCCATGTAGCAGTTGTGCACTTGCATCAGCTGCTTTTTCATGTGAGAGGTTAATGAAGTTTACCCAGGCTAAAATATCACGTAATGAAATCACACCAGAATTGGCAGCTCCGCCACCAAATCGTTTACCATACCACTCAGAAAAGTTTGTTATGGGTAAGGCAAAGTGTTTCAATTCTGGTAGCAAATTGGAAGACGTTATCAGATGGACATCATTAAAATTCTCCATTGAAGGAACCCATATTTCTGTAAATCTATTTCTTAATGCTGGAGACAACTCCTTCTTTCCGTAGTCTCCACCAGGATTCATGGTCGCAAAAAATTGGAATCCCTCAGCAGCTACAATAAAACTGTCAGATGTTCCCTTTTCTGCGAGTAACAGACTTCTTTCTGGCTCCAGCAAACTATTAAATCTTTCTAAAACAGAATCATCAGCCAGTGAAATTTCATCAAGCAAAAAGAAATTACCAGTCTTCATAGCCGACACTAATGGTCCATCACACCATTCGAAAAGCACATTCAACTCGGCACGAAGATTGACAATTTCTTCTGAAAGTTCTTCAGGAATATTGTCCTTTGTTGTTGAATCATAAATAGTTAGTAACTCATCTAAGGATGCGTCAGATGTTATTTCAGTAGTAATAACTTCTTTCAAACGTTGATATAGTTTTGTCTGGATTTCAGATCTATTTCTAACTGGTCTTTGAGCACCCAGAACATCACCTGTTTCTGTGTTTTGATGAGCATTTAATGTGATTAACTTTTTATTCAAATAGCTAGAGAGTATCTGACAAATTGTGGTTTTACCACATCCTGTTTCTCCAACTAATAGTATTGGTTCATTATTTTTTAAACAACTTGATACTAAGACAGCCAAACGTTTCATACCTTGAGTCCACACCACAGTGTCATCTTTATGTAGTTCCATATCTTCGAGTTTTTCGTAGAATGAATTCATATCCAATTTAACTTTCATTACTTTTTCTAAAACACGTTGCACAGTCAACTTTTCTTGAGCGGTACGACATCTTTCACCTAAGAGCATATATCCATGTGCTGCTAATTCCTCATATCCAACTGCATCCCTTAATGCCCAACGAAATAGATCACGAAGTGTTGCAAAACTGTTTTTCTGTTCAAATACTCTTGAAGCTGATCTTTCGACAGATAGTTGACGATATGCTTCCACAATTTTCTTAGCATATGACGGAGCGATTTGACAACGCTGACGTAAGATAATTTCTAATTCATCTTGAGGTATATCATCAAAATGTAATTCTAAGAAACGATTTCTAAAAGCTCTGGATAATATTTTTCTCCCACCATATAGCCCAGGTGGATTCTGGGTTGCAAATAACATAAAATCGGGATGTGGGTGAATAACTTCTTGTGTTTCCGGGATGAACAACTCCCTATTGTCGTCTAACAGTCTATTGAGTGCTTCTAGAACGTCAGTAGGTGCTAAATTCAATTCATCCAATACAATCCAATAACCCATTCTAAGAGCTTCAACAAGAATACCTTCCTTAAATGATAATTTACCAGAATCATCCGTAATATATGTCCCTAAATATTCTTGAAGGTCTGTATGTTCATGGTTATTGATACGAACGAAGGTATGGCCAGTTTTATCGGCAAGATACTTCACCATACTGGTTTTACCAGCAGATGTTGGACCCTGAATCAAAATTGGAAATTTACTTCCAGAAGTAGCACGAACTAAGTTTAGCATATTTTTCTCGACAAATGGTGTAATTATATAATGTGGTTGCTCGACTGCTTCATTAGGTCCCTTTTTCATCCAATAGTGTTTGAATTGCACATAATCTGGTCCTGGAGGTGGAGGAGTTTGTGACATTACTGATTTCACATTTTTTAATCGTCCTAGTGTGTACTTCTCGATTGTAGGATGTAGCAATTCCTCTGACTTTTGATCAAGAAGGGTTAAAAAACTCATGCAAAATCCATCATACAGAGATCTGCGCAGCCCATAAATGTTTATTATATCACAAACATAAAGGAGGGTACGTGTAAGAGTTCTTACACTGAAATGAGGTTTTTGGTTGGCACCATCGACGATCTTGTTACTTTCTGCTAAATCCTTAGCTTCCAAGTATAAACTGGCAATATCATTCCCTACCCATTCATCGTTGGCACTATATCTTCCAATATATTTGTCAATAATAGACAACAGATCTGTTAAGTCTCGTTCAGGCGAGTGCACATATATTTCAGTAAACCTAGATCTAATACCTGATGGAAGATCTTTTTTCCCAATATCTGTAGCTGGATTCATACATGCAAATATTCGAAAGTCAGGATGTGCCCTAATGGGTTCTACATCACCTTTTTCTGAAATAAGGATACTTCTAGTAGCTGCCTCGCCAAGAAGATCTGAAATACTTTCTAGAGTATCAGCAGATGCTAGGTTGACTTCGTCTAACAGTAACCATTCACCTTCTCTAACCGCTTTAACTAGAGACCCTTCTACGAAATTGAAAACAAATGAATTCTCTAGGGTCTTATGTTGAATTTCAAACTTATCTACTTTTTCTTGGAATGCATCCCATTTAGCATGTAATTGGTATTTCTGTTCTAAATTCAGTTTTCTTTTCTTTGTCTTTTTTTCGGAATCTTCACTAGTCTTATTTGTTTCTTTGTCAATAACAGCATTAGCCATTCTAATTGCTTCTTTCCACAGTTTAATTATATTTTTCCAATGGCTCTTGTTAAAGCACTTGTGAAGAGTCTTATAGAATCTCTCATTCTTTTTAAGTGAAAATGTGACACCAAACAACGAATCAAATTCCTCTTGAATAGTGATAGCTGCACTCTTTGCATTGATAGGTTTGTATCCACCTAGTAAATCTCCGGTTTCTGTTTGTTGAGATACATTGATTACCGTAAGTGTCTTGTTCATTAGCTTGGCAACTTGTTGCACGACAGTAGTTTTACCAGTACCTGTCTCACCAACTAATAACACTGGTTCAGTCATCCTTATAGCCACACCTATTTGTTCCATTAATCTTAAAGAGTGATTCGTAAAGGCAAAAGAAGTAGAGTTAACAGACTTTTTTTGAATATTTAAAGTGGATTTGGTCAACGCCGCTCTACCAATAATGAGTTCATCATCTCTCTGTTCAAAATTAGGTACATGCTTAGTTAGGAATAGATTAATACGAGATGGTGATATTTCCAAGGTTTCACCGATACTATGGATTAATGGTTCCAGGGCTTTAAATTCAGATATATAACCTGCAAAACAATCAGTTGCTTCAGCAAATATATCGTCATAAATAGCAGTTTCCAGTAGTTGGTCCGCTTTAACGAAACCATTTGAATGAAGTAATACATCCAGTCTGCTACAAAGTTTAACGAGATCTCCACTAGAGACGACTCTAGAGTGTGCTCCTTTGTTTAAGGTTATAAATCGAGGATCCAGATAAATACTTTTGACAGATAAATAACATTTAATCAATTTCGGTATTAATTGAGAAAGAATTGGGAATTTGTGAGTTAAGATTTGTCTTAAATTTTCTTCAGTGGGATCTTCTAATTCGATGACATTCCAAAGTCTTTTACCAATAATGTTTAGATCGGCTAAACCGGAATTTTGTCTCTTGAAAGTTTCTTCATTGACTTGAACTGTAGATATAAGCTGAAACCCACTGGCAGCCTTAATAATTTCACCTTTTGATGGAACAGATAGCTCACGTTTTTCTAAAAGAGACAACAATATTGATAAAACATCAGTTGGTGCTTTGTCTATATCTTCTAGTAAAACCCATCTACCCTCTTTTACAGCCGTGGTTAATACACCTGCTCTCCACTGGAAAGTACCTGGTGTTTCCCCAGACGTATATGTTCCAATTAACAGTTTAGCATCAGTGTGTTCGCCCAGGTGAAGTTTTATCACTGAATCATGGCACCCCATGTATTTAGCCAATTCATTGACCATAAATGTCTTACCTGTACCTGTTTTACCAGCTAGCATTACAGGTTGGGATTTTTGTAATATTTTAGCTAATTTCCGTAAAGCAAGTACTGTCTTTTCAGTAGGAACAAAATCGGGTTTATACTTACCCAAATCATCTACTGCAACGGTTGGAACTAAAATTCCACATACTGACACTACATTATCAGCCAAGTCATCTTGACTTAGAACGTAATATCTGTGAGAATCGGTTTTTGTAAACTGCTCGTTAACTTCGGGTAACTTGCTAAAATTGGCAAATCGTTCAGCTTCATTTAATTCCAAATATTTGTAATCCATGGACCCAGTGTTGTCAAATTCAGATATTAATGAGTCGTTGTTATTAATATAATTAGATATCATATCATTGTGGGCCTTCTCATTCATGTCCATGTACATATAAAGAACTTTTATTGACAAATACTGATTAATTTTAGATGTTTTATCACGAGCCTCTAATATGGAATATAATACATCTGGTTGAATATACTTAGAAAACAGCTCCTTATTATGGAATAATAATCTATAGTATGCCAATAGGATGCTTGAAATATCATTTTCATCTTTAAGGGAAAAATCTTGTAAAGATGTAGTAAAATATACATTTTCTCTGCCTAGGAAATAGTCGATTAATGAAGTAGACAAAGGATATATTGTGATTAGTCTAGCAAGACTTTTTAAAACAACCACGGAATTCGTCTTTGGAGAATAATTTATCCAACGAGAGATAATATCCAAGAAAATCGGTTTATAAATGAATAAGTGTGCTTCGATTGGAGATTCTGATTTCAAAATATCCTGGGAAAGATTATTCAAATTTGTGGTCGCAGCAGCATTAAAATCAAATTGGAAAAGCTGTTTGTTGTGCTTACCTAGCACTTCATCGGAGATGCAAAGGCTAGCTCTCTCTTCTACAGCATGAAGATCTAATAAAACATTGTTGTGTGACATTGCAGTTAATATGGTTTACCTGCTTCTATGTTCACTTCTTATTTGTTAATTGATAGGGACTAAAAAGATTATTTGACTAGTTGCAGAAATATTACCAATATAAACATTGAGGTTTATCTAAATGATCTCATCTCATCTCATCGCTTACATTCAAAAACAAAATTTTTCATCATTTTCGTTCAAGATGCTTGAAAAATTTAACAGTGATAAGATGCCCCTAAGGAAAGAGAGAAATATCACAATATTATAAAACAAGAAGAAAACTGCAAGCACTAGTAAGCAATAAACGAAATCCAGAACAATGTCACAATCTCTACATCCCGTTCATATAGGAACTCAACCTATACCATTTCAAGATAGAGTAAAGATTTTGCAAAGAATTTTCCAACAGATCAAAAAGGTCAAATCGAAAATTCCAGATGTACGGATCAAGAAATTATCAATCCAATTAGAGCTGCAAATAGCAAAGTCTAGTAAATCTAGTCAAAGCTATAGGTTTGCAATGAGTATTCTACTGCGAGACATTTTAAAGTACAAATGTGATTTGAATAAAATATTCATTAACGGTCGACCTTTTAGAGAGGCAAACTCCAAAACTGGTAATAAATTACATGAACCCAAGTGTACAAAAGAGAAGGCAATGGAATTACTCAAGACAATTTTAATCGATATCCAGACTTTGAAAAAGAATGGCTATATTATGTCTACAGTTGACGATAATGACACTGAGGAAGAGAAAACTGAGTCTGTAAGAAATAAGCATGCAACATGTGTTCGCTGTAATATGAAATTCCTAAAGGAAGATATTATGGAGAAAACACTCTGTAGGTATCATCCTTTAAAAAAGATCTATAATATGAATACAAAAACACATGATTATCCATGCTGTGGTGAGAGTGTGAATTCCACATCGTTTTTGAGATTAGGCTGCAAAAGCTTTACACATCATGTATATAGACGAGAGACATTCCAAGAATTAAGAGAGATATCAGAATTCTATAATACAACAGGGATTGATGGTATCGATAATGTACTAGCATTAGATTGTGAAATGGGTTTCACCACGATGGGCTATGAAATGATAAGATTAACGATAGTTGATTTTTTCACCTCAAAGATATTATTTGATGAGATAATTCAACCTTTTGGTGAGGTAATAGACTTAAATTCTGCCTTTAGTGGGGTTAGTGAAATAACTTCGTCAAATTCCATTAGTTATCAGGAAGCCATGTTAAGAATTTTATCTCCCGAATTTATTAATAGTAATTCTATATTAATTGGGCATGGTATGGAGAATGATTTAACTGTAATGAGACTAATACATCAAAAAGCAATTGACACAGCAATATTGTATTCTAGGGGTAAGTTCAAGATTTCATTGAAAAATTTAGCTTTTGAAGTATTAAGTACTAAAATTCAGACAGGGGAACATGATAGTTCGGAGGATGCCATTGCTTCCATGCAAATAGTAAAGAAGAAACTTGCAATACCACTCGATCAGACAGAATGGTGATGTGAGGTCGGTAGTATTTTTAAATAAATATGTGTAACAATAATAAAACAGGGATTTTTTTCATGTGATCATGTGATTTATCTGTCCTTTAAATGGTTCTTTTTTTTTTAAAGCGATGTTCGCAAAGTTTACCTTTGTGGACATTTGGTCAATTTGAAACAATACAGAGATGATCAGCAGTTCCCCTGCATAAGGATGAACCGTTTTACAAAGAGATTTTATTATGTTTTTTTTTGCAAGCTACAACACCAGAAACATAATAACTAACGGTGAGGACCATCAGGTTTAAAATACAACTTTGAATTTTAAATGAAGGAAACAGTTACGTTTGCATAAAATTCTGTAGTCCTCGGTTCGAAGTTTACTGATAGCTCTTTATTATTCTTTTTGATTCATAAAGAACAGTCGACAAAATAGTAAAAAATAATACCCCCGCGTCCATTGATGCTATGTAAAATGTTAAAAATAGAGTGTTATATAAAATCAATAGTTTTACAATATTCTTTAATGCTACAATTAGTTTCAGCCTTTATAGCTATTAATATAATCTTGTCATTTTTTACACCGAATTTCCAGAGAGATTTCAGCAGATTTAATTTAAGACCAGTTGCAAATGTTAATTCATTTTTAGTTGGTGTACTTGTATTCATTTTTGTGTAATCTGGGACCTTCTCATTACACTTGGAATCAGATACCAATGAGAAGATATTATTACATTTTAAACCATTCACTTTTAAGTCGCAGAAGGACACACAAACAGGTAATACTAAACATATGTCATCATTAAAGCCTAGGTTTTGTTGTAATCCATTACCTGTTAGAAGATTTTTGTCACTACAGTATTTCAACATCGGGCAGCTAGAGCGAGAACCTGATGTTGTGTTACAGCTACTGCT
Source organism: Cylindricascospora bacillispora (assembly GCA_030573655.1). Classification (NCBI taxonomy): domain Eukaryota; kingdom Fungi; phylum Ascomycota; class Saccharomycetes; order Saccharomycetales; family Saccharomycetaceae; genus Cylindricascospora; species Cylindricascospora bacillispora. The sequence goes on along the minus strand of JAJMDR010000009.1, from coordinate 9,763 downwards.
AATAATTTTGTTGGGTTTTATATCGACTTGGTAATTTGATAGATTAACAGAGATATGAGGATCATTAATCAAAACTTTACCGAAATATTCCAGTAGTAATTTTGCCGTGGTTCCTTTAAATTGGCCATAAGTAGTTTTACTAATTTTATTGAAGATTAAACAGGAATCATTTTCGTCGACCTGGAAGATTAGTTGTCTTGATTTATCATCAAGATCGATTTTTCTATAAGATACCATATCCCAAGATGACGACGATGATTTGTCTCTGCTTTGGCCATTATTTAGTTTGCATCTCTTCTTATGTCGACAATCATCTTCTTCATTGCTATTTTCTGTTAATTTTTTTTTCGTTTCATCTTCATCCTCGTCTTCTTCATTTTCAAGAGCTCCTCCTTCTGAACAATTAGTAGACCTAGAGTAACTAGTGTTAAGTTGTCGGTATGAATTATTCGTGCATAAGTTCTTCGATTTCCTAATGGACAAGCATTTAGGGTTTAAGTCTTTAAGTGGGACTAAGATTTCTTCAATGCAGGTAAATGGATTTTTCATAATTTTGAAATTAATTAATTTTTCCTTTAATGGGCTTAAGTTGTAAAATTCTAATTCCTTTCCCAACAAGACCTTTTCCATTTCGTTAATTTCAGTACATACCACCTTATCGTTGAGTATATCTAATATTTTTTGGAAAAGATAAGGAGATCTATTAATGTAACTCAAAGGATATTGGGATTGAAATAAATTTAAACAACTAGATTCTGAAGATTGCAAGGGCGGATTTAGCCTTTCTCTGATTTCCTTATGAAAATTACACAATTTCTTAGTAAAGAAATTATTCGAATTAATTTGATTTATCTGTAACTTATTGATTTTAAACGAAGTTCCATTAATATTTGCAAAATAGACAGGTAGTCCATTCAAATAAGATAATAATCTGTTCAACTTATAGAATAAAGCCTCGTAATACACTAATGGATATTCCTCTTCATTAGAGATAGTGATAGAATAGCCTTGTAAATGAAATAAGATAAATTTTTCAAATAACTTGGATGATCTAGGGAGCTTAATGATTACTTTTGTGTCATCATTTTTATTATTTAATTCATGCTTGGCATAAATCTTAGTAAAAATATTTGGCGAGTCATTTAATAATACAGACCCTTTAACCTGGAAACTTTTGTTGCTTAGTTCCACATCATAAAAGGTTTCCGGATCCATCATACAACACTATTATAATTATTTCGTCAATAGATGTCCTGATCTCGATACTAAAACAATACAGTATGAAATAAAAAAAATGACAGCTATAAATACAAAGACCGGTAGATACTAAAACATAATAAATAGGTCTAAATGAATCACTACAGGCTCAAAATGGTCCTTATTTGTACATATAATTACATATATATATATATATATATATATATATATATATGTAATTATATATATATGCATAATATAGATCGGTTATCTAAGATTCATATTGCTTATTAATACATAATTCCGTAATTTTCCATTTTCAAGTAGCTATGAGCGGGAAATTTTCAGGAAAAAAGGAAGTAGAACAATAATTCTTAGTAATAAAGAAAAGAAGAAAAAGAATGCCCTGCATAAAAAGCGTCGACATGGTTATTTCTCCAACTATTACAGCCGAGAGTCATATTAACATATATTGATGTCAACTGCTAGTCTAACATTTCATAGATGCCGCGGCTTTGTTTACAAACATGCTATAGAAGGCTGTATTGTCAGCATGTCGTATTAACTATTAGAGAATCTGTTTCGTACATGTACATAAGGACACCTTAACCCTCTCTATCGTGGCAGAGACGAGTCGAGTCGAATCACCTTCGGATTTGCCAAGAAGCTAGGCTAGGCCAGGTGGTGGGAACACCACGGAACTATTGATTACTAAGCAATACTGGATGCATACGGAATTTTCAAATATGGACAGGTCACATGCATCATTGGCGTTATGTTGCTAACGTAGTAAGATGGTCAAAGAACAGGGAATTCTTTATTCACGAACGATTGATAAGCAAAATGTCTTGTAGGAACACGTAGGTTGCGAAAACTCGTAGAAAGAAACAATACATTTGCGAGGTTTTTTTTTAATATTGTGCAGCGTTAGTGTTTGACTCTTGGATAACTAAACACTAACTCAACCACGTGTAATATACTTCTGCCTCGTAGGAGTGTCTATCTATGATAATCCCATAAAAGAAGGCAAAAGTACATGAGGTCGAACAAAGGTTATTGAGAGTGGGAACTGAGCAGACTGGAGATGCGATATCTACAACAGACTGTGTCTACTGGAACAAAAAGAACTTATAAATTCTCCATGCGAAGAATGTATAAATAAGTAACTTTTTTGTCCGGAACTTAGGAAACATGTAAGACACCATGAGTTCCTCCCTCGACGTATCTTAGTTGAAATGTCTTTTTAGTTTGCAACGCCTCCTGTAGCTTATATTGAGTACGTATTTAATTATGTTAATACAATATTGAGCGAATGAACTTATTTGACAAACAATTTCAGGTAGCTTATGATTATGCACATTTTGGCTTCAGATGACCTGTGAACATTGTGTAAGAAGGATTCTGCCCGATAAATTGGCCATTTTCGACTTTGGATATATTTAACCACGTCCACCGCCCAAAAGAGCCATTCGCACTCGTGAGTTATTTATCTATCACTGAGATGAGCAGGATGGATAGCATTCGTGGTAGGTCCTTGCCAATTACATCATACTGAGCCCCTCCTCCAATATTGAGGTTGAAAAACCTAATCACCTAGGTCATTTGCATAAGCCGTACAAGATTACGTCTCCAAGGGTTTTCAATCAACCTTCTTGTTGAAAGGAAAACTAAAATAGTAAGATAATAAGGTAGCATGTTCCATACTTTTCTATAATTAAAATCATTCAAGGAGCTTGTTCCATAAACCCAGGAAAGAATCCCATCGAACAAGATGGTAAAGTTTATATATAGCATACCATTGCCCCTTTCTCCTCTCTAATTACATTGTAAGTAAGTTATGCAAACTCTTCGCACTCATTACATCTATCTTGCAAGACTTTAACAGCTTCGAGCCAAAGGGGCAGTTACGGGTTAGCACCCACAGAGGAGACACGACAAGGGCTTACTAAGCCCATTTCAACATGTTGATACTGACTGCATTTGCTTGACCTTCATCTCACTTATCTATGGGTATGAGCATTCCTTTCGCAACGGCCCATAAAATGAGTTGTTATCTCCGCTTGCATGTGATACGGAAATAAAAGGGTGAAAGGGAATTTGAACAGTTATTCATTACTAATGAAATTTTTACTTGAGAAGATTAAAGAGAAAGAAGTGAGCCAACTTTACTATTCAATAGTAACTGAACATTCTTTGTGGGTGAGTTGAAGTGACTTGTCTTGAGTATATTCCAAAACTACGTGCAATCAAGCCGAATAATTTTTGAAAAAGCACCCAATCCCCATGACCCCGCCCCCCCTGCTCCGTTTATGAGCCTATATCTCATAAATTGGTAGAAGATTGTCTCGTCTCATATTATTACGTTGTCCCTTTTCTTGTCTCTTGTATTATTTCTTGCTTCCCTTTTTTTCCTTTCCCAATTGAAGAAAATAAAGGATATAAAAGGAAGATGAAATTGGAGCCCAGTTAGTTCATTCGATCATTGTAATTCATGTCCTATAGCTTGATCCGATCATAAGAACAGCGTAGAGTACTACTGACAACTGTATATCGTACAAAAGGAAAAATAAGAACAAAATGTCTGGTTTAGAAGGTAAGGATTTTCCAAAAGATTTTAAATTTCAATACATTGAAATCAGTCAAGATTCTCAAGATGCTGAGGCTTGCAAGTTCCCACAAACTGTCTCCTGGGGTGACTTCTTAGCTAAGAACAAGAAGGTTGTTGTTACTGGTGCTCCGGCCGCCTTTTCCCCAACCTGTTCAGTCAATCACATTCCAGATTACATTGCCAAATTGGATAGTTTGACATCTAAGGGTGTTGATCAAGTCGTTGTTGTCACTGTCGACAATCCATTTGCTTTGCAAGCATGGGCTAAGGATTTGGGTGTAAAGGATACAAAGTCCATTAAATTCGCTAGTGATGCCGGTGCCGGTTTAGTTAGAAATCTAGGTTTAGAATTGCCAGTTGGTGAAGGTGTTTTCTGGAGTGGTAGATGGGCATTGATTGTCGAAAATGGTAAGATTACGTACGCTGGTAACGAATCTAACCCAGCCTCTGAAGTCACTGTATCTTCAGTGGATTCTGTCTTAGCGCGTTTATAAGTGATTTATGATAAATTACTATATACATATATATATTACAATAAAAATTAAGAATTTACATGTATAGGAACGAACATTATTGCAGGTGTGTATTTTAATTGTGAAATAGTAGACTATGTAGCCTATAGAGTAGCAGGCGCGACGGCAATGCCCTCCAATATGCCTCGTTATGCCAACTTCCCTAAAATTCAGCCAAAAGAATACTGCTCGAAAAAATTTATATTAAACTACTATTAGCAAATACTTCCTTAAATATGTAGAAAATATATAAATATACAAAAGTAGACAATAAATTTACCTATATTAAAGGAAAAACCGAATTATTATTGCGAAAAATGATTAAAAAATATTATATTGGAATAGAGAAAAATTGTAGGTTTATTGAAAAAATAACAAAATATTTTTATTTTTATAAAATTAAAAACATGCTCATTTCAAAGAGGTAGAGAAATTAAATATGATTCTATTTCACATTAAATTTACAATAATAAAGCGGCGGCACCGGCTAATAGAGCACCAGCAGCTGGTAAAGCCTTGGCGGCACCACCAGTGTAAGAAGTCATAGTCTTAGACTTGGTGGTTTCACTGGCAGTACCGTTGTGGGATGGAGCAGCAGTGGTTGGACCAGCAGAGGTGTGGGTGGTTTCAGTACCAGTGTGAACAGAGGTGGTGTTGTGAGCCTCAGAGGTTTCAATTGGGCACCAGGTGGTGACTTCAGTGACAACATCGTTTTCAGTGATGGTGGCAGTGGAAACCCAAGCGGTAGAAACGTGTTCAGAACAGACGTGGGATTCACAGTCAGTGATAGTAACCAAAGTGGTAGAGTGGTGGGTAGAGGTGGTGGTGGTAACGTTACCAGCAGCAGAAGCGACAGCAGCGATAGCAGCGACAGAGGCGACAGTAGAGAATTGCATTGTAATTAGTTGAGGGTGAAAAAGAAGCGAATGTATAAAGTTTTTCTTATGGACTTGTTGTCTGGTTTTTTTGTTATGAGATAAGATAGGAAGAATAGAAGAGACAAAATAACTGAGAAATGGATAAGAATACATCCTGCTTATATATGAAAAAAAATGACAAATCTTAGATAAAAACTTTTGGGCGAATTTCTTTTCTAGATTGTTTATTTATGGATTGTTTTGATATTGCAATAATAAGCAAAAGCAAAAAAAGAAAGAAAGAATATCATTTGGTGAGAAAAAGAAAAAAAAATGCTGCGCTTTAGAGAATAACCCTGCAGGGAGGAATGCCAAATGTCGAGTGGTGGTGAAAATGTTTCTATTTTTTGCATGTTTTTTCGAAAAAAGCGACATGATAAAATTTTAGTGTCGCAAGCACAGGGCCGCAGGGGGAAAAAAAAGGAAGAACAGAAAATTAATGCAAGCAAGGAGACGCTGGCAGAGAAGTTCAGCCTATAAACACGGAGGGGCGAAAATTATTGTTATAGTGTTTTCGCCATTGCCCTTCGAATGAGAAGCAGCTTTCTTGTTTTTTGCCGTTCTCTCCACGATTGCTCTGAGGGAGATGATGGAAGAGAAATCAAGAAAAGGCTGGACTCGGCGAGAAAAGCTCGCAAAGAAAATTGAAACACTGACGTGAAGATGTTACAAATTAGCAACAAAGCAACCAAGCAAATCGCAAAAAATGGAATAAGTGAAGAACATAGAGAATGCGATGGCTGCGTTATTTCATTAGAAGTGGGATGATTAGATTGGATATAGTGTTGTATATGACCCGGCATTTTGCTAATCGCTCCTTCGAGGGGCAGGGAGGTGGAAGAGGAGGGACGGACCAACCTTGTAATGCTTTTTTTCGTTTTTTTCTTGAATTTGGTAGTTCTCTCATTAAATTACTTCTTAATTTAGGTATCTCTGCTTTTCCTGTTACGGGCACTGACGTTAATTTTCCCTGTCTCGGCACTATTTGCTGTTATTGTTTTGCCTAATTAGTTCTTCGTTCTTTCTCCTTGAAGCAAAAAGATGCACGCCGCCGTATGAACGTACTTGAGATGGCCCAAAATTAAGAAAAAAGCGCAAAAAGCGTGTTCATAGACGGTAATACTGAAATACAACGCTTGTTTAAATGAATACTTTATCCGACGCGTGTATGAAGTTCTTTCTGATAGCAGTTGCAGATCCCAAAACAGAAACTAAATTGAAAAGAATCCGGTGTGTGCGTGAGGGGAGTCTAGAACATGCAAAACACCAAAGAGGAATATTAGCGCGTGGGTATACCGCGACTCTTGAGAGATTAGTTAAAAAATATTTTAAGAAAAACACGAATCCGTTAACAAAAGAGTTGCGACCGAATAGATCCAACCTTCTTAATTTAGCAGCTTTTTTGTCTCTTCTCACTCTGCTATCAAATATTCTTGCGGTTGTTTTTGTACCTTAGATGTGATTATAATCCTGAACCACGTATTTAATTACATCAAGCGTCTTGTTGCCAACACAGCTAGGTAAAAAGCAAAAACAGTGCAGATGGAAATTAAAGCGTGACGAATAACTCGTGCAGAACTGGTAAACTAATAGTAAATAAATGGTTGTCTAGCCCTTTTCTTTATATTATGGGCGTGTGACAGAAGGTAGATTTATTACATTATAGATGCATTCTTAGGTGGGGTTGTTCGTTTGTTTACTTTTATCATCTGGGTAGTTTCGGAGTACTGTTTTTCATTCTACCTTCCAGAGAGTTGCAGCACCTCCCAATATAGAAAACCAATTGAATAATCTTTGCTCTCTTAGTAGATAGGTGCATTGAGCTGTCTTGAAGCGAAGCTTGTTGATACAGGTTCAATAACTGAGTGTGAGTGTGAGTGTGCGTGTGGGCTATAATTGCACGGTGCCTTGAAAGATCACTGCAGACGATTGTTGCGGTCCGGAAGTCTTTTATGTTTTGTTTATATTTGTACTGTCTTCAATATTACATGGTACTTGGTCACTACAAAGTAAACAAAAGAAAAAAACAACAACAAAATACCAAAGTACCTGAGTAAATACTTGGCAATAGCCCACCCAATTTTGTTGGGATTAACTACGGGGTCCTGGAGAAAGTACGGAAATAATTCGCTTACTATGCCAATGACTGTTAGGCTACAATCACGTGATCTTGTCAGATGCAGTGTCTCTCACATAATACGGGGAATATGACATCAAAATCACATGCCTCTTCAATGGCAAGACAATAAAGACGAACATCCCAGAGAAAATAGGAAAAAAAATCGAACTGAAAATCACTTTTTTTATACGTTAGACAGATAGATTAAGTCAAGCTAAGATTATAGAACTTTTTTTAGTCAACATCTCAGGGGAACAAAGGGAAAGGAACCAATAACAAAACAAAATATTCTACTAATCTAGAAAGATTATATAGAAAAATTGAACTATTTAGAGGAATATGTCTGGTCATGAAGAATTTATAAGGACACAAATATTTGGTACAGTGTTTGAAATCACTAATAGGTACACTGATCTGAACCCTGTCGGCATGGGTGCATTCGGTTTAGTTTGCTCAGCTACTGATACCTTAACAGCACAATCTGTGGCCATTAAAAAAATCATGAAGCCGTTCTCCACCGCTGTGTTGGCCAAGAGAACATATAGAGAATTAAAGCTATTGAAACATTTGAGACATGAAAATTTAATATGCTTACAGGATATCTTTCTTTCTCCTCTAGAGGATATATATTTTGTTACCGAACTACAGGGCACAGACTTACATCGTTTGTTACAAACAAGACCTTTAGAAAAGCAGTTCGTACAATATTTCTTGTACCAGATATTAAGAGGTTTAAAATATGTTCATTCTGCGGGTGTCATCCATAGGGATTTAAAGCCAAGTAATATCTTAATTAACGAAAATTGTGATTTGAAGATCTGTGATTTTGGTTTGGCGAGAATCCAGGATCCACAAATGACAGGCTATGTATCAACAAGGTATTACAGAGCACCAGAAATCATGTTGACATGGCAAAAGTATGATGTAGAAGTAGATATCTGGTCTGCGGGCTGTATATTTGCTGAAATGATTGAAGGTAAGCCATTATTCCCAGGGAAAGATCATGTTCATCAATTTTCAATCATCACAGATTTGTTAGGTTCTCCACCAAGTGACGTTATTAATACCATATGCTCTGAAAATACCCTGAAGTTTGTAACTTCTTTACCTCATAGAGAACCAGTTCTATTCTCAGAACGATTTAAGACAGTAGAACCTGATGCTGTTAATCTTTTGGAACAAATGCTTGTATTCGATCCAAAAAAGAGAATTACAGCTGCTTCTGGGTTAGCTCATCCTTATCTAGCACCATACCACGACCCTTCTGATGAACCAATTGCTGAGGCTAAATTTGATTGGCATTTCAATGACGCAGATTTACCAGTAGATACATGGCGTGTTATGATGTACAGTGAAATTCTAGATTTTCATAAGATTGGTGGTAGTGACGGTCAAATTGATACTAACGCTACTTTTGATGATCAAGTTGCAGCAGCGATGGCCGCAGCAGCTCAGGCCCAGGCCCAAGCCCAAATTCAGTCACAGCTGAAGGACTCTAAAGATAATGGCCAAGTTGCAAATCAAGCACAAGACATGGTATCATCAAACATAGAATCCTTAAATGCTTCTAACACTAATGCTGAAATTTCTAATAATCCTGCTCTGGATGATGGAGTCTTGCAAGCCACTGCTGCTGCACCAATGGTTAATGATTCCATTACTGATTATGCCAACCAGGCCGTTCAGTTTGCAAACGAATTCCAGCAATAGATGAAAATAAAATAAATCAACAAATAAAAACACACGAAGCCAACTCAAAGAAATATACATATTTCTAGTCACACCTATTCCTTATATGTATATTACATTAACATTTCTTTCTCCTCAAGAAATATTCTTCCCTTTTCTAATAAAAAAATAGAATGTTTAAAATATATAGTAAAACAATCATCAAGTAATCTTTATATTAATATTTAGTTTTGTAGGACTACGACGTATTGAAGGAACTAATACACAATGACTAGTTATCGTATAATATGATCGCTAATTAAACGATAACAAAACAGTCATGTTACAATACTAAGACACATTAGTAATTGTAAGCCAATATTAAACAGAAGACTATATTAAAGATCTATTAATTTGTCGATAATTGTAATGAATAATTAAGATGATTATTATTGTAGTAGTATGTATAGAAGGTTAATACATACGCCGATTGGTTATATGTTCTATATAATAAATGACATAGGATGTGGGTTCGATGTCTAAAGAATATATAACCACATCATCAGTTTATATACCAATTGGTGAGTACAATTAATGAATCTTTAATATACTTTTCTGACTAATATTGGCTTACAATTACTAATGTGTCTTAGTATTGTAACATGACTGTTTTGTAATCGTTTAATTAGCAATCATAATATACGATAACTAGTCATTGTGTATTAGTTCCTTCAATGCTTAG